>CM040934.1:34815621-34843121 GCA_023029165.1 Gobiocypris rarus
ATGTGTTGAACAAACAAGTCTGATCCATGGAGGCTCCACCTCACAACTTATATGACTTAAAGGATCTGCTGCTAACATCTTGGTGCCAGATACCACAGCACACTTTCAGGGGTTTAGTGGAGTCCATGCCTCGACGGGTCAGGGCTGTTTTGGCAGCAAAGGGGACAACACAATATTAGAAAGGTTATTCCTAATTGGTGTATGTGTACTATATGTGTCAGTTATTGTGTATTTTTATGGTACTATATGTTTTTTTGTTTTGTTTTGTTTTTTGTCAGAAGACTGTCCTGTAACAATCTATGGCAAAAAATGTTCCTAATGGGACCAATAAAAGTGTCTGTCTGACTGCTAATGCATGCATGCAGAAATTCAAAATATAAACATTTGTACTAATAATTCTGGCATTTTTACTAGCATTAAGAAAGAGAATAAAATGAGGCCAAAACAGTATTTTTGCAGGTATTGTCTAGTCTTGAAATGGCCATATAATGCATTATTCTCACCAAGAGAAAGACCCCCGTTTACATGCCATCGCTGTCTCTATCAATACCATTCTTCATTCTCAGTTTCTCTCCCGCACTCTCATTCGGTGCACTTCACCTCCCTCATTCCCAGTGTATATGTCTTGTTTACAAAATCTGTGGTGTTTTTCCCCTCAGGGAGATCATAGATTCACTGCTCCAGACCCCATAAAGACACAAAATATCTCAGAAACTGTCTCCCATTCTGTTCCAAAACACAGCAACTGCCGACTACATGAGCAGCATCCACAATGGAACCTCGTGAGTGACTGGTTTTGGACACTACATAGGAAGCAACCACACACACATTATGAACTAGCACTCTGCTGATACTCTAATAAGCACCAATATATACACTAGCATTCAAAAGTTTGGGTTCAGTACTATTTTTAATACATTTTGAGTGGCCTCTTATTGTGGCCAGCCGAAGGCACACCTGTGCAATAATCATGCTGTCTAATCAGCATCTTGATATGCCACACCTGTGAGGTGGATGGATTATCTCGGCAAAGGAGAAGTGCTCACTAACACAGATTTAGACAGATTTGTAAACAATAATTGAGAGAAATAGGACTTTTGTGTACATAGAAAAAGTCTTAGATCTTTGAGCTCAGCTCATGAAAAATGGGGGCAAAAACAAAAGTGTTGCATTTATTATTCTGTTCAGTATTCACTATATATATATATATATATATATATATATATATATATATATATATATATATATATATATATATATATATATATATATATATATATATATATATATATATATATATATATATATATATATAGTAAGCCAACGACAGACACAGTGGGCATTTATTAACACAAAGAAAATAAATGTTAAAAAAAGGGTATAAAGTGATAAACAAAACAGGGGATCTGGTGTCCTAGGTATGCCAGGGAATAGTGAAAGGGTAGTGAACAGATAGGATGGGTCCAAGTGGGCGGGTCCAACGCACGCGCTTCTCTCGGCTTTGACATGGCGGCTCGTCCTCTTCACACTGCACACTTGTCATTTAACAGCAGCGGTGGCTTCATGATATTCAGGTGTGCCTCATCACCGCCATTTCTCATAATTTCAGCACCCTCCTCTCTCTCTGTGTGTGTGTGTGTGTGTGTGTGTGTGTGTGTGTGTGTGTGTGTGTTTTTTAAAATGTTGTCTAGAAAGGCAGCTCACAATGTTTTGGAACAGAACTGCCGTCTTTTTAAACACAGCATGTGAAATGACAGTCTGACTGGAGGAGAGTCAGTGTGGGTAAACTACAGCACTGATTTTACCACAGCAGACTTATTACAACACAACTTCAACAAAAGTCCACAGTTCATTGCCTGATAATTTAAACTGAAGACCAAAATTCCAGCGGCACATGCTTTCTAAAGAAATTGTGAGCAGTTCTTGCATGCACAAAAAACTCTGACACAATGCTAGTGCGCAGTGTTGTTATGGTTAACTAAAACTACTTTTTTACAAATTCTGGTGAAAGCTTTTTAAGTCAAAACCCTATTAAATGCCTCTGAGGAAAAGTGAGCAAATGCACTTTAAAGGATGTGTCTTTTACTGCTTATTTGGTTCTAAAGCAATCTATTAGAAACCTCCAACACGAGAAGCTAATCTGTTAAAAGTAAAAAGACAATAAAAGAGAGACTTGTGTGCAAATGGACTGATTAAAAGTTTGGAAAGCGTTTGTTTAAACTCCTGCATGTAACATTGCCAGAAATCACACACAGCAAAATCCCGAACAACTCCCACAAGCCACAAACGCACAGAACGTCATTCATTATCATTTAAAAGAAAACAATTAATGCGTCCTATTGTTCCCCACGTCAATCATTAAGGTAAGAATTAATGCTGCATTTCTCGTCAGATATTTTAATGAATGCGCTTCCCTCCTGACAGCTTGACAGTCATTTGTGTTTTCTGTCATTTTCGTTTTCTCTTCACCAGCACCCGTCTTTCGGAAGGTGAAGATAAAGTTTCCTCTATCTGTGCCTGAGCGGAGGCTGTCCGTCTCGGATAAGGACACATTTACCATTGGTTTTGTTGAAAAGTATTTACTCATTTTCTCCTGAATTATAATGCGCCATCTGACTCGATTGATTTGGCTCTCATTCCAATCACACAACTGTTGAATTAAATTGCCAGTTTAAAATGCATACATACCTTCCTTTTAACGTCAGTGTTTCTGCAATGAAAACAAGTAGACTGTCAGAACAACTAGAACATTTTGTTTTGTATAAAAGCTGCATTAAAGCAAATATTTTACCTTTAGCTTGACACTGGAGCAGTACAGACAATATGCATCTTTGTTCTTTATCTAGCCCTAAAAACATATATAAATAAATATATATATATATATATATATATATATATATATATATATATATATACACACAGGCAAAAACCTTAGAGTACACATTGTTTACCCCTACGGGATGCATATCCTATTGATGGTATATTATGCATAATAACATACACCTTCAAGATGATATGAACCCTGTAGGGGTAAATAAGGTGTTCTTTGAATTTATTGCCCCAATATACAACTCCATAACCTAGATCTGCCGATGTAAAAATAATATGGTCAATAAGTAGCATAACATTTCACATAGCTTTAACACATCAAAATAAGTTAAGCAATTTCTGGTCCCACATTATATTATATGGCTTTAAAGGGATAGTTCTCCCAAAAATGAAAATGTGATGTTTATCTGCTTACCCCCAAGGCATCCAACATGTAGGTGTGTTTGTTTCTTCAGTAGAACACAAATGAAGATTTTTAACTCCAACCGTTGCTCGTATAATGCATGTCAATGGGGTGTATTTCTATGAGAGTTAAAACACTCATTTTCTCTGAATTATATGTCATATCTGACTTCCGATTGATTTGCTCTCATTTAATCCACACAACTATTAGATCATTAACAGTTAAAATACACACATACCTGCCTTTTAACGTCAGTGTTTCTGCAATGAAAACAAGTAGACTATCAGAACAACTAGAACATTTTGTTTTGTATTAAAGCTACATTAAAGCAAATATTTTACCTTTAAGCTTGACACTGGAGCAGTACACACACAATATATCTTTGTTCTTTATCTGGCTAAAAACCCATATAAATATATATATATATATATATATATATAGGACAGGTGTGGTGGTGTGGGTAAGTTTAAGGGTAAAGTTAGGGACAGGTGTGGTGGTGTGGGTAAGTTTAAGGGTAAAGTTAGGGACATGTGTGGTGGTGTGGGTAAGATTAAGGGTAAAGTTAGGGACAGGTGTGGTGGTGTGGGTAAGATTAAGGGTAAAGTTAAGGACAGGTGTGGTGGTATGGGTAAGTTTAAGGGTAAAGTTAGGGACATGTGTGGTGGTGTGGGTAAGATTAAGGGTAAAGTTAGGGACAGGTGTGGTGGTGTGGGTAAGATTAAGGTTAAAGTTAGAGACAGGTGTGGTGGTGTGGGTAAGTTTAAGGGTAAAGTTAGGGACAGGTGTGGTGGTGTGGGTAAGTTTAAGGGTAAAGTTAGAGACAGGTGTCGTGGTGTGGGTAAGATTAAGGGTAAAGTTAGGAACAGGTGTGGTGGAGTGGGTAAGTTTAAGGGTAAAGTTAGGGACAGGTGTGGTGGAGTGGGTAAGTTTAAGGGTAAAGCTAGGTACAGATGTGGTGATATGGGTAAGTTTAAGGGTAAAGTTAGGGACAGGTGTGGTGGAGTGGGTAAGTTTAAGGGTAAAGTTAGGGGCAGGTGTGGTGGTGTGGGTAAGTTTAAGGGTAAAGTTAGGGACAGGTGTGGTGGAGTGGGTAAGTTTAAGGGTAAAGTTAGAGACAGGTGTGGGTAAGTTTAAGGGTAAAGTTAGGAACAGGTGTGGTGGTGTGGGTAAGTTTAAGGGTAAAGTTAGGAACAGGTGTGGTGGTGTGGGTAAGTTTAAGGGTAGAGTTAGGGATAGGTGTGGTGGTGTGGGTAAGTTTAAGGGTAAAGTTAGGGAGAGGTGTGGTGGTGTGGGTAAGTTTAAGGGTAGGGTTAGGGACATGTGTGGTGGTGTGGGTAAGTTTAAGGGTAAAGTTAGGAACAGGTTTGGTGGTGTGAGTAAGTTTAAGGGTAGAGAGTTAGGGACAGGTGTGGTGGTGTGGGTAAGTTTAAGGGTAAAGTTAGGGACAGGTGGGGTGGTGTGGGTAAGTTTAACGGCAAAGTTAGGGACAGGTGGGGTGGTGTGGGTAAGTTTAAGGGTAAAGTTAGGGACAGGTGTGGTGGTGTGGGTAAGTTTAAGGGTAAAGTTAGGAACAGGTGTGGTGGTGTGAGTAAGTTTAAGGGTAGAGTTAGGGATAGGTGTGGTGGTGTGGGTAAGTTTAAGGGTAAAGTTAGGGACAGGTGTGGTGGTGTGGGTAAGTTTAAGGGTAAAGTTAGGGACAGGTGTGGTGGTGTGGGTAAGTTTAAGGGTAAAGTTAGGGAGAGGTGTGGTGGTGTGGGTAAGTTTAAGGGTAAAGTTAGGGACAGGTGTGGTGGTATGGGTAAGTTTAAGGGTAAAGTAAGGGACAGGTGTGGTGGTGTGGGTAAGTTTAAGGGTAAAGTTAGGGACAGGTGGGGTGGTGTGGGTAAGTTTAACGGCAAAGTTAGGGACATGTGGGGTGGTGTGGGTAAGTTTAAGGGTAGGGTGAAGAGTAAGTGTCAACAGTGTAATTATAATTGTAACTACAGAAATTAATTACAGATGTAATTACATGCAGGTAATTTTAAAAATGTAAGTACAATGTAAAAAAGAAGTTATACAAGATTCAACTCATTTTTTTAAGCAATGTAGCAATGTAATTTAAATAGAAAGGACAAACAGGGTTTTACATTTTTAAAAAAATGTTGCCTTGTGGACTATATGTAAACATTTATGAAAATTATCTTATTCAGGACAGTACTAAATAAATAAAAAACGTGTTTTGTATGATCTTTCTTATTTTGTTAAAATTATTCACATTTTCTGTAAGGGATTCCCATACTTTTACTTTTTATTTTATTTTTTTTTATTATTCAGGAAACAGTAAGAATAAACAAACATCTATTTTAACTTGGACACTTGTGCAATAGTGAAGTGGAGGAGGCCTATATATACGGTATTCAGTAAATAAACAGTAATATTGCAATCCAAACAGCCATTATTTTGTCACAGTGTTATGCAGCCAAGAAGATCTTAAATCGCCTCACGGCCCCAAAATATTCGCAGACGCCCCTTAAACAAAACCATCCAAGGACATCCGAGCACAGCGTGATTGAGAGAGAGATAAAATCTCCATTCCTCTCCAGGGATAATAACCTCTATCGTGCACATCGGCTGAAATAAAAGCTGAGACATCAGCAAACCTCATTACGCGGGACGCGGCTTTATGGATTCATATCGTTTCACTAAGTTTGTTTCTCTGTTAGATTATCTGCGGCCGTTTCCATTCACCGCCTGAGACTGTTTGTGCATTTTGGTGACCCTCTTGTCTTGTCATACTAATGTGTACAAATGCAAAGACTGACCGCTAAAGCAAACCTTGCTCGATGTGAATGGTTTTGTGAGGATTACAATCTAATCTCTCAAATGGCCGCACATTTATTTGGGCTGATTTAATTATGTGGATAGAAAAGAACTTCTTTTTTTGCCTTGTGAAAAGATGACTTTGCAAAAATCTCATTTTTTTGCCCATAAATGTCCTCAAGCAGCCCGAATGAGCCGAAAGACGCCCGTTTCTATTCAGTCTGCACAATAGACGAACAAACTCCTAACTGTCACAGACAAAACACTTTCCTTCGGCACAAATGTTCCCGCAGAACGTGAGGACCCGGAGGACCGGAGAACACAGGCAAACAAAAGACGCTGATTTGTGAGATTTTCCCAAAAGTGAGCCAGCAAACAAAACCCGCCGCCTTCTCGAGCACTCCAGCACAGCTATCGCAATCTGTTCATGTAAATTACAAAACAAAGGCAGAAAATTCAGCTGGGGTTTGTGATTGTTTGGAGGGCTTATTTGTAATTTTGTCCGTGTCTGAGGATGGAGATTGCTCTGCAGCTGAAGGCCACCATAGTTCACTGCTGGACTCTAAACTATCCTTACTAAAGGAAAACAGCAGAAATAATGACCAGTTCTCTGCTGGGATCAGTGTACATCCTGGTGTTTACTGGGATATAGGGCTGACTGTGAGTAACAGAGGTTTGTACTAGTGTTGTGGAAAAACATTCAGGACTCCTGTGACCTTGATGCCCAAACACTTCAAAAGGCCTTTACTCTTAAAAATACGTTTGTTTGTTTATTTAATTTATTTATTTATTTTTTTAGCAGTGATGCAATAGAAGAACCATTTTTGGTTCCCCAAAGAATCTTTAAGAAATCAGTTCTTAAAAGAACACTTTACTTTTCTTAGTGTAAACAACATTTAAAAACAATCTAAAGAACCTTTTGTGGAAAGGAAAGATTCCAGAGGCCTGTTGCATGAAGCTAGCTGAACAAACTCTGAGTTTCAGAGTAGGTTTAGAGTTGACAAATCCAGATAAATCCAACCTGGTTTAGATCAAGTTCAATTGTTTCTCAAAGCTTGGTATAAACTTTCTCTGTCAACTCAGGTTCAATCCAGAGTTTGCAATTAACACTGAAGCGCGTGCATCTGAAAGTGTGACATGCGGCAAACAGCCAATCACAGTGTCTGTTCGATTCACTTCTCTTCTGAAGATTGAGAGATTGTTCTGAAAATTATCATGAAATTAAATGTGTTTAAAGCAGGAATAAACACTTATGCTGCAATGTCAATTTAAGAAGGCAGCTGAAAGAATATCTGACTATATCAATGCATGATGTTAATCAAAGAAATATGCCTAATAATTATAGGTTCACAAAGAGCTCAAATAAATACACGTTGTTTAAAAGAATTATGAATGCATGTTTTATATTTATATTAATATTTGGCTACTTGTCAATATAATTATATGAATATGTTATGTGAATTATAATTATAATTCATATATTATAAATATAATAAATAATTTGCACCAAAAGATGAGCAGTTTTGTCTCTAAAGTTTTTCACTATAAACTACTTTAATTTGAGAGATACAGGTGGTGAGTTTTACTTGCAGCTGATTGGTCCAGTTTGAGTTTGTGATCTCTAACCCAGAATAAAAGCTCTCCAGAGCAGGTTAGCTGTGTAGTGTAAGTTACCATGGTGATTAACACTGCTAAAAACCAATCCACCTTCTTGAGCCCGAAAAACCAGAGTTTGCTCAAACTAATCTCAAACTTACCTGGGTAGCAACTGAAACCAGCTTTGTGCAACAGGCCACAGGGTGTTAAAGTTTCTTCATGGTAACATAGATGGCAATAGTACCCTTATTTTAAGTATTGGGAAGTTCAAAAATTGCAATTATGGCTGCACTGGACCATTTTTCTCTTTTGTGCCTGCTACAGACTGTGTGATTTCGGCAATCCTATATGATCATTATAAATCACACTGTACGACATAGATCTAATAAACTTGGGTACGACATGAATGTAGACTGTATGGTGATGAAACCTATTGACTTGTAGGCTACGACGCAAGTTAGGAAGTTAGGAACTCTAAGTTTGTCAACTTCACATTGTGAGTTCACATTGGCATTTTAACACTGAACCTAAAGATACCAAATCTAAAGGTGTAGGGATACATTCAGAACCTGATTGGTCGGCTTTTATGACGTATTTTTTTCAACGGAACATACCGAACATCTAAAGCAATGCTGTGTTCTGGGCTAAATGCACTCGTTGTATGTGCGTAGTGATATATTGTAATGTTTTTGCAAATGCTGGAAGACACTAGTTAATGTGTTGATGTTCAACAGTGTTAACATTGTTCCTTTAAGGGCGGGTCATGGGGCTAGAGGGAGAGTTCAGGTGAAAAGTGGGGAGTTCAGAGAGAGAGCGAGTTCACACAGCAAGACATCATTCTCTTCTCCTTGTTTTGTATGGCGTGGGTTACGGCCACAACAGTGACCCTGCAGTTCTTAAATAAAGCAGCCAAAAGAAATAGAACCAGCCTGGTAATTCTAATAAATGGTAAATGGACTGCATTTTATATAGTACTTTTAACAGACCCATGGCCATCCAAAGCGCTTTACATGTTGCCTCACATTCACTCTCTCATTCATACACCAACAGCGGTGTCAGCCATGCAAGGTGCCATCCAGCTCGTCGAAACACTACAATATGATGGTGTTTTGACCAGCTTAAAACTTGTTATAACGTGTAAAGGAGTCAAAACAGCAGCAGGAATCCCTCCATCACACACAAAAACCAAGATCTGCTGCGAGGAAATGCGGTTCTGATCCCTGTACCAAAGAGTATAGAAGCCCAAGAGGCAAACTCAACAGAACGCTCCATAGCAATAGTTGCCCCATGACGTGGCGGCCATTATGGACTGAAAACTGAAGGAAAACGCTGAAAAATTATGGAAGTCAATGGCACTGAACCAACTTAACATAACAAAAACATAACTTAATTTTTTCTGGCCGTCATATCTAAATATGAAAACAATTTAAAATACATTAATGAGGATGACCAACGTTAAATGAAAAAAAAGTTCTGTCTATGTGTTGGTTATGCATGGCCTAGTTACCCTTAGGAAAATAGTATTTTGGGACAAAATATTACTATAGTACTATATGACTACTATAGAAATACTATACCTCTAGGATATTAGAGGTATTACAGAACATAACATACTTCTGTGATGTTCTGTAATACCTCTATTATATTTTAAAGCTGCTATAGTATTTCCTTATTGTACTTCTATAGTATGTCCCAAATTACTATAGTATTCATATCGATTACTATAATATTTTAAAGCTGCTATAGTATTTCCTTATTGTACTTCTATAGTATGTCCCAAATTACTATAGTATTCCTATAAGATTACTATAATATTTTTTCCCAAAATACTATAAGATTCCTATAGTACTTTTTCGTAAGGGTATGCCCCCCACCAAATCAGCTTCATTAGCCTACCACTTACGGTTTGCAATGATACAATTACAAAATTACTGCAAACCTTTAATCTATCAATATTTATGTTCTATTATGCATTTTCCTTGTTAAATGAATAACAGAAATTCATGAAATATTGTATAGGCAGACACACCGTAATAAGATATTTATTCAAAATCACTTCTGGTGGACTGATAATTTTTGCAAATTATTGCAGAACATTGCTTGCGTTTTGACCACTTGCTCATCTTCAAAGGTGTGAGGCTTTCAGCAGCTTTCAGTCCATAATGGCGGCGCGCCTCTGCAGCGCCATCTACAGACTGTTACCCATAACACAACAGAGTTTCGCCTCTTGGGCTTCTATACTCTTTGCCTGTACCGAACTGTGGTGGGCAACACCTCAACTAAGAAAAAAACAGGTATGAGTGAGAATTCTGTTCTTTTTAGGTTCTCATCTTCCTGTTTTTGGTTCATTTACATGTCTTTGGTCCGCGTCACCTTCATATTGTAGCTGAAAAAAAGAAGAGGAGAATATGGAAATGGTCATATCTATAGGGAAAAGTGAAAATTGAGCTTGAGGTAGGCCTAAGTAGTTTTAAGTTTTAGCACCATGTCGTGGTGATCAATACACCATTTCATGTGGCATTTTTATTGACTAGTCATTAGATGTAGGTCATAGCAGCAAACACACTGTGAGATGAACAAAGCTTCTGACACTGTCAGAAAATGATCGTAGGCTATGTTTGGTTGTCTTTGAACCTCTCTCATTGTACAACATAGGACCACCATTTAGGAGCCACGAACATAGAAATTCACCACGATCTTTCAAGGACAGCCCAAAAATTGCACTGATACGGGCGTTATACTTTTTTTGCTCTGATGCATATCATGATATGGTGCCGCTGCACTGAGGACACACTTAAATGCAGTGAATTTTTAGTCACAGACAAATGTTTTGTAAGTGGGAGGAGGGCTAAGATGAGGGAGTCATAATACAGTTAGCAGTGAAGCTAACCAATGTGCTACGTTTAGTCAAACACCGGCTCGATGCATTATTGAAGAGTTTAAAATCAACATGGCTGTTTTTGAGTAGCACTACCGCTGTGAAGGGCAGCGAGAGATTGCAGTGAGCCGACAATAGCGGGATACCATCGATTCTGACAAATCAATGAAAATGAAACCAAAGCTGTTTTACTGTTAGCTCTGAGAATATTTCCTGTTTCATAAAAATGAACATTTGCCACACTCACTTTGTGGTGTGGAGCCGCGGAAAGTCATAATTTTCATAATAAAACTGAGCAGTGACCTTTCTCACCCACACATGCTCATCCGAGCACCATTATGGGATGCTTTTTATTAACTCTCCAATCGTTCCGCTTTCATTATCTCCATCTTTTCTTGCACCTCTTGAAACCATGATATCAAACTTCAGAATTAAACAGTTCTCCGGCCATTATAAATTTCCATTATTTTCTCATCACGATAAAAATCACCTGTTGCCAAATGCATGATCATCTTCAGAGAGCGGGCAGTTTATGGCCAGCCTTCCTTCAAAAACTCGCCTTTCCAAAAAGGGAATAAAACGTTGAAGCCTGATGTGTCCAGTTGGAGTTGAGAGGAAAAACCTGAAGACACACAGAGAGAAAGAAACACGGATAGAGAGCGTTTTCTGAAAGTCTCATTATCACTAATTCTCAAGGTGAGAAACTGAAGCAATACGGATCACATCATCTAATCCATATGGGTCATCAGACAGTGGCAGGTGACAAAATCAGACACACCATCTTGTGATATACCACTAAAACAATGACTTACTCAGTCTAATACTTAGAGTAATGATTTCCATGCAACTACTAATGCAATACATGAGCAATAGTAGGCTAAATGTGATTGACTTAGCAAATGCCACTAATTAAACTAAGATAACAGACCTGTGAAAGTATGAGTTTATTTGAACGCAAGAAAACAGTGTAATTGTGAAGGCTTAATTAAAGCGCAGTACAAAGTATGTTTTCCATCATGAGTTTCGAGGGCATTTTAAAGTCTGGATTTCTTGCACTCTCTGTTTAACAAAATGATGGGCTTGAAAGCAATTATTTCAGAGAGACCGAGAGGAACGTGTCTCAGTGGAGCCCTGAAACGCTGATGAAGCAAACCAGTGAGAAAGAACCAATATGAAACACGGCTCTCTCTAACAAGTAGAGGATTAGCCAAAGTTTCTGAGCCTGAAAAGATTGTTTAATTTAACGATCTACAGCTTAAGACAGTTTAATGGCAGTCCATAACCAACAATGCAGAACATGGACTTCAGAGCTGCTTCATTTAGCTAAAAAACAAATAGCATCACAATGCACATGGTATCTGATTGTGAGATTCAGATTAGAGTTACTGAATAATTGAAAATAGTATGTCTGTGCATGAATCTGCATGCATTTAGGGCTAATATTACCACAACCCCTTGTGCTACAGAAGAGGAGTGTGGTATCAAGGCAAATGCCTACCAGGACATTATAGCATGTCTCAATATTGCATGCATACAACCAATCTGAAATAAAAATGGTTTTGTGCTACTCCCTTAAAAAGCAACTAATTGCGTTACTTAGTTACTTTCTAAGAAACGTTACATTACTTTTTCTTACCTGGGCTGGACTTGCTATTTTAATAACAAAAAAGTTTTATTTTTGGGCAAATGTAAAGACCATTTCACATCAAAATTGAAATAAGGAAATGCAAATTCATGCCTGTACAGTAGAGGTGCAGCTCAAACAAACCTTTCTGGATTGATGCAGGAGAAGAAAGTTCTCTAAAGTATCTAAAGGTATTTTTGCTTATGGTTCAAAGGAATCATCAAAGGTCAGCAGCAAATACATTTGCCAATAAAGTGAGATCAAATGCATAAAAATATTGGTTTTGTTTAACATATTTAATTATTAGAGGTTTGCAAAGTATTCAGTTTTGCATTTCACTGATTATATTCATTTGAATTAAGTGTTTCCCCCAACACTGCCCAAAACACCCTTAAAATCATTCAACTAGATCAGCTTGGCATGCTTGGTGTCTAGCTAAGGCCAGCGAACCTATTTAGGCTACTTTTTCAGCAGGGTACATACTTGGATTCACTAGGGAAGTCCATAGTTTTTGTATGCAAATAGGAAAGCAGCCAGAATCCTAAATCTTTTCGATTGACAGGTCCAGATTAACTTTGGCTTAAACTCTGGTAGCTCTCTCTATATTTACTTAGTCACTCTGAAAAAAAGTTTTTTTTTTTGTTTTTTTTAAATGTCGAGTCCATAAGCAAAAGTCTTGCTTTGAGTTAGACTACGCAGGGATCCACGGTTCAGAGCGAGTGCTCTTTAGGGAATCATGGACTCACAGCATGTATTGACTGTTCTCTCCAGGCAGTCTGGGATTTTAAAAATAGTTTCAAGAAAAAAAAACATTCAAGCTCGATCTGCTTTTAATATGCAACCCTGTCTGAAGTCTGAGGTTTAAATCGGGGATTGATTCTGCAGTTGAAGTCTGAGTTCAGAAACATACTCAACACAATTGACCTATCGGTAAGCCCCTGCCCTCGAACGCAATGGCAGTTGAGTATCAGTTGCGCTGGGACCGGAGCTCGGACATCTTTAGGTTTCAGCACCATAGAGAAACATTGGAAGATCTGAAGCTCTCGTCAGTTTGATGGTGTTTATGCTTAAAATTGTAAAACTTATAATGAAAAATGAAATAATGATAGATAGAATAAGAGAATGACAGACAAAACAACAAAACAAATTAATGAACAATAGAATTACAGAATGAAAGAATGCCCAAATGGAAGAATGATAGAACGAAAATGATAAACAGAACACAATAGAGAGAAGTATAGACATGACAATGGATGGATGGCTGAACAAAATAATGAAAGACTAAGAACAATAGACAGAATGACAGATAGAGAGAACAATGGATAGATGGATGAAGGGACAGAAAAATAGACAGAACAACCAAACGGAAGAATGATGAGTGAGAGGGTGAGAACGATAGACAGAATGATGGCTAAAGAGAGATGGATGAGGATAGACAGACAGACCGACAGACCGACAGGCGATAGATGATAGATGATAGATAGATAGATAGATAGATAGATAGATAGATAGATAGATAGATAGATAGATAGGATATACAGATAGATAGAGATAGATAGATATATAGATATATAGAGATAGATATACAGATAGATAGATAGATATACAGATAGATAGATAGATAGATAGATAGATAGATAGATAGATAGATAGAAAGATAGATAGATAGATAGATAGATAGATAGATAGATAGATGATAGATAGATAGATAGATAGATAGATAGATAGATAGATAGATAGATAGATAGATAGATAGATAGATAGAGATAGATATACAGATAGATAGATAGATATACAGATAGATAGATAGATATACAGATAGATAGACAGATAGATAGATAGATAGATAGATAGATAGATAGATAGATAGATAGATAGATAGATAGATAGATAGATAGATAGATAGATAGATAGATAGATAGATAGATAGATAGATAGATAGATAGATAGATAGATAGATAGATAGATAGATATACAGATAGATAGATAGATATACAGATAGATAGATAGATAGATAGATAGATATACAGATAGATAGATAGATAGATAGATAGATAGATAGATAGATAGATAGATAGATAGATAGATAGATAGATAGATAGATAGATAGATAGATAGATAGATAGATAGATAGATAGATATACAGATAGATATACAGATAGATAGATTGATAGATAGACAGATAGACAGATAGATAGATAGATAGACAGACAGACAGATATACAGATAGATATACAGATAGATATAGAGATAGATAGATAGATAGATAGATAGATAGATAGATAGATAGATAGATAGATAGATAGATAGATAGATAGATAGATAGATAGATAGATATACAGATAGATATAGAGATAGATATAGAGATAGATATACAGATAGATAGATAGATAGATAGATAGATAGATAGATAGATAGATAGATAGATAGATATACAGATAGATATAGAGATAGATATAGAGATAGATAGATAGATAGATAGATAGATAGATAGATAGATAGATGATAGATAGATAGATGGATAGATAGATGGATGGATGGATGGATGGATGGATGGATGGATGGATGGATGGATGGATGGATGGATGGATGGATGGATGGATGGATGGATGGATGGATGGATGGATGGATAGATAGATGATAGATAGATAGATAGATAGATAGATCGTTTTGTGTTCACAGTTAGAGTGTTTTCAGTCAGAAGAAGAGTCTCAGTGCAGGAACATCAAGCACATCTTAAACTCTCTGTCTGCTATCTGTGTGCAGTTGCAGGTCATTTCTGCTCCGAGACTTCGAGCAGATCCAAACGCTGTGATCCAGAGCAGAACAGGGCTGATTTCTCATGCAGCACCAGCAGGGCGTCTGGTCTCGACTCGCTCCCCAGAGAAGAGGTTTGCTTCTCGACAGTCTGCTAATACAAACCTGCCTGCTGCGGGAACAAGGGAGTGAACCACACCAACCATCCGGAATACTAATGTCCTCCGCCATGCTTTCCACAACACAATGCACACACAAGTCGGACACCTGCCTCTTTAAACCTCCAAGGCGGCCATATTCATGTAGTTGCTGAGCTATCAAAGACCTGCCTGCATTGGCTTCGCTTGATGAGTCTGACTCTTTTCTAGGAAAAAGGCATGAGATTCCAGCGAGCAGAGGTGTGACGTGTCTCCAGTTTGACGCTGATCTGTATCTGACATGTCAGGTAGTTTTTGGAGTCTACCAGCAATTACCGGCCTGTCCAGGTGAGCTGAAGTGCTGTGGAATTAGACGATGATCTCCGGTGTAATCACACACACACCAATGCGTTCACATCAGTGCCCGCTCAACTGCACACCGAGAAAGAGAAAGAGACAGAACAGAGGTGAACAGACAATGTCTGACAGGTTTTGAAGAACTCTATAATCACCAGAAGAATGAAACAAATTTCACACTAGGGAGCCCATTGGGTTGGTCACCGACTCTTTTACCTGCTTGAGTGTTTGTGTAACTCTGAAAGCAAAGCAAACCACACATTCACTTACATTAATATCTCAGTTGTTTCTCTTAAAACACAGTAATTAAACAGAGGTCAAATTATTTACTCACCCTCATGTTGTTCAAAACTGCCGTATTGTACTTTCTTTAGGCATCTCTTTTCCACATCTATCATGCTGTTATATTTCAAATCTTTTCTGAAGCCATCCGATGGCCAACTTAAATCATTATTGACTCTCATACTCATGCAATTATTATGGAGCTCTCAAACCAAATTTGCAGGGTCATCAGCATCAGAGGATCAGACATCATGACGCAGAAGCTACAACATATTTGATTCGAAAGCTGCAAACTGAGCAACAACAACCAGAATGATAGGAGAAGCAATAAAACGACAGAACAAAATAATGAGACAGAATGAAAGAAAATGATACAGAATGAGAATGCCAGAACAATAGGAAGACAGAATGAAAGAACGATAGAGAACAAGAGATAGGACAAAAGCTAGATATTGCTAAACAATCCTATGATACATCAGGATATATGTTTGACTATGAAAACAAAATGCCCGTGAAAAGGTTGAGTGCAGGTTTTCAAGACTTTTGAACTATTATTTTACTCACACCGCTGTCCGCCATCCCGTAAAAAAACTCTTATGTTCACATTTCCCTCATTTATGTGTTTGAGCGCCACCTCGAGGAGCCATGAAGTAGCAACGCTGGGAGCAGGGAAATCTATTTAGAGACCATTTTTTATTCATTAAAATAGCGATATTTGGCACCAACGTATCGAGTCTTGTATCGCACGGAAAGGACAGCGATGTATTGCCCTATCGATATTTTGTCCCACTCCTAATGCCATTAGCATCAAACGTCATTGGTTCTCAAGGATCTGCAAACTGAGCAATAACCTCTTTATTTGGGAAAAGAAAAAGAGGCATTGCATCGGAGGAAAACAACTCAAACTTCTCTTTAACGTCTCGACTGTTGCTTTCAGACACAAATGAGAAGAGAGAGAAAATGAAGGTTTTGCAGGGGTCTCCTGCTTCTCGTGTTTCTCCTAAATACATTTTTTCCCACGTTTACTCCAGAGAATTTCGCTCAAACTGCACTCAGATTTGCAAAAAAAGAAAAGACAAAATCTGCAATTAAAAAGCTAAAGATCTCAATATGAACATTTCTCAGATTCTTCCAATACTAAATGAGCTGAGCCACACTTTAGACATTTGGTCACACTATAGATTACGGTCCAAGTCTCACTATAACTATGACTTTTACCTCAGTAAACTCCTAATTACTGCTTATACTTAGTGAGGTAGAATAAGGCACTCATATGTGCTTTATAAAGCACTTATAAACAGCCGATGTCCAAGTAACCCTAAACTAAAGTGTTAGCTGAACTGTTTAATTTCTACTAAGGACTTTTAGGAGAAATATCTGAAGTTCATCCTTATAGTTAAAGTTTATACTGAGAACACCATTAAAGTGACCTGAGATATGAAAGAGCAACCATAATTGCCTCCTCCTCTGGGAAGAGACAAGAAATCACAAATGAAATCATAATTCTGTCTACTAGACAAATATGAGATTAAATGGAGTGCATATGGAAATGCTGAAGTCTGTAGATGTTTCTCCTGCTAAAAAGTCACACGTGTCTCCTCTGGAGTTTCTCCACTAATTTCTCAAACTGTGCTCAGACTTGCCAAGATACCAAAGTCTGAAATCAAAAGTAAGAGATCTCAGTATGAATGAGAAACATATTCTCTCAAAAATCAGAAGATGCAAGCTACATTTCCTACTAAAACAGACTTACGAGAAACACCTGAGATGATACTGAGACATAACAACCGAGCACGCCATTAAGTCTCCTGAGCAATAAAGCCTTCATCCGATTGCTGATTTGTCAGCATAAGACCAATAAAGATTTCCTTTATTGGAGATTAAGATCTCTTCAATCTTAGGGCTGGGAATTGATTCCAAAATAATCCATTCCTTGATAAGGTGTTGGAGAGTTGATTCCAACATTTGGAATCGACTTCTCTCTAAGAGCCATTTTCAGTTCTACAGAGTTTAGCATTCATTTGTCTCTCGCTCACTAATAACGAATGGAAGTCCATTTCATTTCTGAAAAAGGTTCTTTTGGAGGTTTCAATGAACCAGTTAAAAATAAAACAATTCAGCAGTTCTTTTGGCATCTTTGCGTATGTCACTAGAACTTAATTCTTACAACTTATTTTTACGGTCAGCCAAGCTGAAACGTTCAAATTAAGCCATATGTGAACGCATATCGCTGATTATTATCCTACCTTTCATTCACTTAGGTTAATGGTGCTTATTGTTGTGGTTTCCTTCTGTGAACCTGCATCGTGGACAAGTTTATGACATTTTACACCCAAAAACTCCTTAATTTTATTTGAAATCGTGAATTGGTTATGTTGTCCACAACGGTAGGTTTTGAGCACTGCTTGGTCTACGACCACAGATGCCGATGTGAGGGTCTCATTTTCATTTATTTATTCATTTATAATCCAATGATAATTCTAAAAGAAAATGCACCTACAGATTAATGACCGAGAGCCTACTGTTGCTATAGTAATGAACGCCACTTCCTCACGCATCCGATTGACAAATAAACTGCACACTCTTATATCATTGTTTTTGTTAATATTGTAGTTGTTTGGCCCTGTACATTCTGTGCAAAAGCACTTAATTAAACTTGCACAGTTAAATGCACATCCTAATTAGACATGTCATGTCATTTTAACCATGCAATAAATGCACATCCTCGAATAACGTGACATCCTATTTATTTATTAAATCGCATTTACTGATGGGCTATTGAAGTTATTGAAATGTATCTTCATTTTACAAATAAAGTTTCAGAGAAGGATACTTTCTACATCCTTATATCCTGCGGTCACTCTGGGACTAGGTTCCTCCATTCATTCTGTAAAAAGAAAAAAAGAAAAGAAAACGGCAGTGCAGAATCGATTCTTGGAATCGACTCCATCAATTCCGGAACCAGGAATCGATTCCAAAAATTTCCGAATCAAACAGCCCTGCTTCAATGTCTTAGTTTCTCCGAGAATTAAATGGGGCTTCTTTCTCCTGAAACAAAAAGACCCCAGTAATCTCATGTGAGGAGACAATAACATCAAAACGCAAGACCTCAATATGAACATTTCTCATCAGCTTTCTCCAGATCAAGAGACCTGAGCTCCTTCACATCAATTTAATTTCTCTATACTCTTACTGGATGACAGATAGTGACTCGTGTGTGTGTCTGTTTTAATGTTTGTCTAAAGGAAGTCTAAAAGAAATAGCTGAGACAAAGTTGATACTTGATATAGAGTTATAACTAAGTATCGAGAGCGATGATAGAGCAACATCTGAGCAGAGTAGAGTAGAGCTGAGCTTCATGAAACTGAATTTAGAAAGGATCCCTTCAGGGGCCAAACCCACATCCACAAATATCTACTGTAAAGAGAGATGCTGAGAAAACACACCTGCTTATGAGAAGAGCGGGACCACATCGGAGATACACGCATATGCTTTTATATGAACAACACGCAGATCACTCGAGAGACTAAGATGAGGTTGTGTCATGTAAAAAAAAAAAAAAAAAAAAAAAAAAAATCAAAACATCCTGATTGAAGGAAGAAAAATCTGGAGGAACAGCAACCGGACAAACTGAGCCTGAACATCTGCGGCTGGACCAGGATGTGCAAATACAGGAATATTTTAACTAGATGCATCACTGTTATGTTGAAACTGGACACTGACACCTCTTATGAGATCAGCAGGTTTTGTCTTTTCTCCAATTGAAACCCGAGGTTTGTCCATGGGGATTGTCACTGTAAATAAAACATCTGTTACACTTACTTACCAGGAGCAATGAATCCTCTATTGGACAACAGGCACATCTGTCCTGCTAATGGGAGATGTTAGATTACAAAGAAAGATAGTCTCAAACTCATCCCAAACAATTAAAAAACTTCCAAGGTCCTATAGTATCAGTCCAGTTGGGGTTTTGAGAAGTGATTGAACTAATTAAAACATAGTCGACATCAGTAATTGTTTCTTTATTCAGAGTTATACCTTATAAGCAATGAGTGGGAAACATTCAGTAATTTATGAGGAAATTACGGCCTCCGGTGGTTAAAGAGGGAAATGCGTCTAGACAACAGCAGGAATGTTATGAACATTTGACAAAACACAACATTGTGCAAGTATTTGAGAATTAAATAAGTGGTAAACGGAGTTTGAATGAGTAAAATAAATACAAACCTGCACGGTGATGGAGGACACATTTTAAGGCCTGTTCACACCAGCCTTTCAGACTATCAGTGTCCACACCACAACGACAAGAATCACCTTCATATGGATTTTTTTTTTTTTTTCAGTTTGAAAACGATGAAAGACTTTAACCGCGAATCAACATTTAAAATTTAAACGTGTCAAATTCGCGCGTTTAGCAACATACCGTTATCGTCGGTTGGTGTGTGTGTGGAAGACAACGGAAGGCTTTTACACTGGGTTGAACGATCAGGTTTTAATATGCTTGAATGAGAGTGGGATTAAATCAGATACATTCTTCTTTTTTTACATTATAAACAGTCAAGAGGATGTAATAAATAAATAAACATTGTGTATAATATGCGCAAGTATAGCCGGAAGAGACGTCACTCTACGTCAGTATAAGTTCGTCCGCCTAGAAAAGTAGACCCAAAGTTAAAATAATTTCAATAATTACATCTTGACTGTACAAAAATAAGATAAAAAAAATTAAATAAGTGCTTTAACAAAACAAAAAAGAAAAAGCTGTTTCTCTGCTTTTACTTCACCATTGACCTATAGATTAACATTTTATTCCTGTAAACATAATAATTATATTCTGTGGTAATCGATGGTAGTCTACGGCCCATAGATAACTTGTAGACATATCCGCTTGAATCCAGAGCATTTCTTTCACATCAGAAAACAGAAACATTTTATGGATTCTTATTTTTTTTTAAGTCGACTCCAAAGGACATCTTCGAAATTTATGAAGCCAGAGATCCTCTAACATTTAAAAAGTAATTTTGTTTTTCACTGAATGAAAGAAAGCCTATGACGAATCTTGTAATATGTAGATAATTCCCACTGTAATAGAATTCATAACAAACCAAACTTCATTTGAACCGCTGTGATGAATATCAGATCAAAACCAGTCTTGCTAGTGAACACCGGGGCGCAGCGCCGTCAACAAGATCAGAAACATTCGGGTTATGTGAAATAAATTGATGCCAGTATCAGACAGATGCAACATGCATTGCTTTTTTTCATGTCTTTGAGCTATATCACTTCAGTTTATGTTTCAGAGGCGAAATTTGATTAGATGTCAAGATAGTGCTCGACATAAGCATAAATGGCAAAGCAAACATGTTTTCCTGTTGGGAAGCACTTAATGACAGAGTAACCATCAAACCCAGAGACATGACATTAAATCACAAGCTTTGTTAGTTGACTGCACCATCTACTTTAGTGACAACTTCATCAGTTCCCATTGGGGAAAAAATGATGATGCAGTCTTTGTCTTCAGCTACGAATAATCAAATGCATGTGTCCCAGTGGGGTTTGTTATTATTTAAATGTCAAATTTAAAACACATTTCTTGTCTTATTGTGAATGTAAATTATTCAGCAATTAATGTTATTACAAACAAAATGTAATAATTTCTCCATTTCTGAAATGACGTTTCTTATTTTAACCACCAGACACTTTTCGTCATCCAATCAATTCACAATACATAGGTTTTATGGATGTGTCACTTTTTTCCAGCAAATATTCTTTTTCACACTGAAATATATTACATAATTTAAAAAAAGGCAAAATCCCTTTCATGTTGACTTTAACACCACACGAGTTGTGAAAGAGTAGATCTTTCCTGATGTTTCTTTCATCCATTTTACATGAACTTTCTTCAACTAACAACACATTTTGCCTCATCCTTCCACTCTCAGCTCTATTTTAAACTTAAGACATCAGTTGTACCATTTTTAATACACAATTTAAAATATGTAGCTGGAAGATGATTCAAGCTTTAAGCCGCGTGCAGTCCTACGTCACCGGACTAATCTTTCACGGTACTTCAGACACAGGAGCAGGTCTGAGGGAAAAAAAGTTCCCGGGACAAATTGTTCCAGGTAATTTCAGTGGAAACAAGGCTATAGATGAGCTATAAGTAGTCACATGACCAGAAAAAAATATGTAAGTGGCCTATGCATTTATGCAAAACTATACACGTCGCAAAAGTTATATTTTATAGCTATAACGAAATTCATATTCTATAAAATCACCCTAAAAAAATCGGTTACACACAATTCAAGTATTTTTTTTATATTCTAAAGAAAATGTTGGTTTTTGCACTAATACAATAAAGAGGGAAAGGATCAATTAAAAATATATAATAATGACAAATAGTTATCCATGTTTATATGTTTATTTCCCTAAAATAATTAGAAAAGCCTAAGCTGGTCAGCCATTTCATGGGCATAAAATTAAATTACATACAGAAAATGTGCAAGTGCCTTTTTTTTCTTCTCTTTTTTCTTTTACATACCACTGCACTCAGTTAACTCGCAAAAAAAAACTGCCTGATTCAAACTAAAGTGAAATTCTCCATAACTGCATCACTATATATAAAACAACAAATGTAATGTCTGAAATGTTTCTGTTTCAGGTTTAAAGAGACTGGAAGGCAGAAATTAAAATGGCAAACATTCCAAAAATCTATGGTAGTGCACTTCTCACCGCACCCATGGTCAAACCTGAAGCACAATCAATAGCAGTGGGATCGATTTCAGTTCTAATCCCAGCCAGAAACCAACACACTGCATTTCAGAGTAACTCGGATGAATCTCCAGCTGCTTTGATCTCACCCAGTTGGACTTCTACCCACCATGGATTTTAATGATATATATTTTTGAGTGGCTCAGTTTTTTCCCAGCCTGCCATCTGATGGGTTGGGCTGATCTAACCCTCACCCTGATTGGTTGCCCGTCAGTTCGCCTTAAGTCGTTTGACAGCTGCTTCTTGGTTGAGGTCATCTTGCTCTCTCTTGGTACCTCTGCTCGTCTCTTCGAGTTGACGGCTCGTTCCGGACTCTCCGTTAGACGGAGGCTCGATGCTCTTCTTCATCTCTCTCTTTTCTCTCCTCTCCTCCATCTCTTCAATCTCCTCCGCAAACAATGCCTTCAGAGGCCGAATGAGCCGCGGAAGCATCTGGAAATCTCCAAATCGAATCTGTGAGCACAAAAAAAACAACACATTAAACCTTCCATTTGATTTAAAGTGGGATATAAATTCAACTTTTTTTGTTTGTGAAGCAACTAAAAAAAGTGAGGTAAAAAATTATAGGAAGTAAAACTAAGGAAGGTATGATGTAAGCAAGGAAGGTTGTAAATAAGAAAATAAGAAATTAAACTAAGGAAATAAAAAAGGTAGACCAAAGAAGGATATATGTAATGTAAGGAAGTAACTGAGAAACGAATGATGCAAGTAAGGAGGGAAATGACTAAGAAAGGAAGGATTGAACGAAAGGAAGAAATGCAAAATAAGAAAAGAAAGATGAAAGATGTAAGGAAGGATGTACGTAAATATGGGAATAACTAAAGAAGAGGTAGAAATAAAGAGGAAAATAACTATGGAAGTAAGGAAGAATGACGATGTGAGTAATGCAGGAAATAAGAAGGAAAATAAATACTGAAGGAATGATGAAGTAATGCAGGAAGTATCTAAGAAAGGAAGTAAGGAGGGAAATTAAGGAAATAAAGACGGAATGATGATGCAAGTAATATAGAAAGTAAGTGAGAAATGAAGTGAGGAGGACACTAACTAAGAAAAAGGAAAGAATTATTATGCAAGCAATGTAGGAAGTAACCAAGAAAGGAAGTAAGGAGGAAATTAACTAAGGAAATAAGGAAGGAATGATGATTATGTAAGTAATGCTGGAAGTATCTAAGAAAGGAAGTAATCCGGGAAGTAACTAAGAAAGGAAGTAAGGAGGAAAATAACTAAGGAAGGAATGATGTTTTAAGTAATTCAGGAAGTAACTAAGAAAGGAAGTAATGAGGAAAATAAGAAGGAAATAAGGAAGGAATGATGATGTAAGTAATGCAGGAAGTAACTAAGAAAGGAAGTAAGGAGGAAATTAAGGAAATAAAGGAATGATGATGCAAGTAATATAGAAAGTAAGTGAGAAATGAAGTGAGGAGGACACTAACTAAGAAAAAGGAAAGAATTATTATGCAAGCAATGTAGGAAGTAACCAAGAAAGGAAGTAAGGAGGAAATTAACTAAGGAAATAAGGAAGGAATGATGATTATGTAAGTAATGCTGGAAGTATCTAAGAAAGGAAGTAATCCGGGAAGTAACTAAGAAAGGAAGTAAGGAGGAAAATAACTAAGGAAGGAATGATGTTTTAAGTAATGCAGGAAGTAAATGAACTAAGGAGGAAAATAACTAAGGAAATAAGGAAGGAATGATGATACAAGTAATATAGGAAGTAAATGAGGAATGAAGTAAGGGGGAAAATAACTAAGGAAATAAGGAAGGAATGATTATGCAAGCAATGTAGGAAGTAACTAAGAAAGGAAGTAAGGAGGAAAATAACTAAGGAAGGAATGATGTTTTAAGTAATGCAGGAAGTAACTAAGAAAGGAAGTAATGAGGAAAATAACTAAGGAAATAAGGAAGGAATGATGATGTAAGTAATGCAGGAAGTAACTAAGAAAGGAAGTAATGAGGAAAATAACTAAGGAAATAAGGAAGGAATGATGATGTAAGTAATGCAGGAAGTAACTAAGAAAGGAAGTAATGAGGAAAATAACTAAGGAAATAAGGAAGGAATGATGATGTAAGTAATGCAGGAAGTAACTAAGAAAGGAGGGAAATAACTATGGATAGATGGATATAAGTATGTATGGAAGAATGCAAGTAATTAAGTAACTAAGTACATCTAAGAAGAACAAAATTAAGTAAGAATGGATTTTAGTTAAGAAGAATTAGTTGACAGTTATTTGACAGTATGTGTATCCTCACCCTCATGTGGTCGAACGAGATGCCCACTTTGCTGTTGAAGTCATCGTTGAAGAGAGGGATCTTAGCGTAGCGCTGACTGAAGTGATTCAACACGATGAATTCAGCGTTCATCTTCACCCCAATGCCAATAGCCTGAGACGTGGTGCTGGAAAGCAATTCAGATTCAAATAACGATCACGGACAAAATCATGCAACTTCTTCGGAAAGGAGTCTCAACTTCAATCTACACAATAAATGACATTAGAAAAGTCAGCATGGACCCTATTAAGAGTGCTGTACTACTCTTGATTTCTCACATTAGTTCTCATGTCTGTTTTCTACAAAGCTTTTTTTTTTTTTTTTTTTAATTTGTGCATTTCAGCGGATAAAGCTAAACCAAAGCTTCACTGACTTGGACGACACTCTCAACCCTCTCAGGCAATCAATTCCTCACTGAAACCCAAATGAATCCCCCACAAAATCTCCAATCAATTCCACTCAGAAGTTCTCCGAGTTATTCAGCTCTTCAATTGGAAAAAGCCCCAGGCGTGATGCACGGAGCAGTTCATCCAGAGACCCAGCGCTCGAGAACTCCAGCAGACGTCAAGGAACCCAATCAATGCTCATCTAAGAGGAGAATCCAAGAACTCTAAGAGAGACCCGCTTTAAATGAGTCCTCCATCAGGAAACGCATTATCCTCTGGGAAAGCTGACCACTTTCATTTCAGAAGATTTTCTCCTACTGCCTGCGACCGAGTGTTTTTTCAGCTCTCAAATCAAATGAGGGTTTAGGCTTCTTGCCTGCTTTGTTAGTTTGCACATGCCCGATGCACATGTTGATGGAAATTGAGCCACAATGAAACAGCAAAACCGTCATTACTCATTCAAAAGTTACATTTCCAAATGTTTTTGAAAGAAGACTCTTCTGCTCAGCAAGGCTGAATTAGATATTTTTAAAATACAGTAAAAACTATAATTGTGGAATATTATACAAACATCTGTTTTCCATGTGAATATATGTTCAAATGTACTCAAGCACATAGTGCAGAAACCCTATTGTAATTGTCACATTTTCCAAGCATCAGCATTCTCCCCATTAAAACTGATTGGGCAAATCGTAAGTTTTAGAGACTTTTGAGGGATGGTAGTATCTCCAAGGGGACGCTACTGCAGTGAAAAGTACGAAATCACTCATAACTGCTAAAGCTGCTACACATTTTTGTGCTTTTGGATATTTTGAAAAACGTACTTATGCGAACTAATCCAGGGTTTTTGGCCAGATCGGAACCAAACCAGTGCAACACGATAGTCTGGAGTCTGATTGTCAATAACGAATAATAAAAAAAAAAAAGTTAACATTCTGGATTCACAGTCTCTAAGAGTGGCCAAACCATTCAAAGTGGGAGCAGACACTTTTACTAAAAGGGTTATAACTCGTGAACAGAATAAGATATTTTTACCAAACTCAGCACACCTATGTAAGAGCTCAATCTGTGGTCGTGTGAAAAAGCATGTGACGACTTGCCACTTGGCGGCGCTATAACATGGAGTGTGTCTGATTGACTTGAAAATGCTCATGCTGTTTCTTCATCCAAGGTGCCAAGAGTGCCTTTTAGGACATTCGCGTATCTCAAAAAACACAGCCGGCGGCAGCCAATGGAGATTGAGCAGCTATCAGACAAGGCTAACGGAGGCAAATCGGAACGCAACTCCCTGGCCTGTTTGAATCTCAGCCCTGGAGGAAGATTATTATTTGATTTTTTTTTCATACAGCAAGATTCTCTGGAGTCAGATTGTTAATAATTATCAAAAATAGTTTAACTTTAGCATTTTGATGGCTATAATTGGGTCATTCAGAAAACAGGTGTGACAAAATATACTCAAAAGCCTATAAATCCTAAACGAAAACTTCACGATATTCGTTGAGCACATGCAACATATGATTCAAACTTTTATGAGGTTTGGACCATAGGTGGCACTATAACTGTAAAAAGCTTTACAAACCATGTATGTCCTATGGTAAATTGCCTGGATTGGCTGTAAATGGTCTTGATTTAAGTGGTTACATGCTTGCTAAATAAAACAAATCTCTTTTTACACGTGCTTAAAGGCCTTAAAACACTTGAGTCCCGTTAATTGCAGTTTGCAGCTATATTTTATTTCTGTGATGGCAAAGCTGTATTTATCATCATTATTCCAGTCTTCAGTGTCACATGATCCTTCAGAAATCATTCTGATATGAGGATTTGATGCTCAAGAAACATTTATGATTATTATCAATGTTGAAAACAGTTGATTTATATTTCTGTGGAAACCACAATAACAATGTTAGAAACCAGCTTGATTTCAAACAGGATCCCTGATGATTTCGGTCTGATCTGAAGAGATCTAGCAGTATATGTTCATTATGAATCAGGCAAAATGTGAAGCAACTGTAAGAAGAGGCTGTTATTGAACTATTTCTGACCCAACAGCCTATATAAAGAGGCGTTTACATGGGACTAAAGAAGTGTTTTGCTGCTGTACCTGTAAAAGTATCAGAATTGGCTGTGAAAAACGCTACTCTAAAGAATTTACAAACATTACAAGCACTTGATATGATTCTGCATCCGGATGTGTCTTTGAACCTGTGTTCATGTACCTGTGTCTCTTCTCTAATGCCTCTTCTTCCATCCCATCCTCCAGCGTGGCTTCATGAATCAAAAGTGTGGCATTCTTGCCTGAGAACAAACCAAGAGATGAATCAAGCTCTCTCCGCCACACACACAGATAAATTACAGCTGACATGCTGTTCCCTCTCTCACACACCAACACATACTCAGTTTTTTCCCTTTGGAA
>CM040934.1:34848121-34990621 GCA_023029165.1 Gobiocypris rarus
ATTTCATCACGTCTTCTTAAAATGAAATATATGTGCAAATAAGGACACAGCCGTACATCTTATCACGACTGCGATGGATTATTCTGACACACAGAAGACAGAGATGTAGACTGACAATTAAAAGATTGGGCAAAAAAAGTAACCATGCTTTATTCTTTCTGTGTTAAACTTGCGTGTGTCGTTTGTTCAGAGACTGTAGTGCTCTTAAATGTGTTGAAAATATCCTTACACTTTTTAAATATGTTCTTCTGCGTTTCTCCTTCGTTTTAACAGTTTGTGGTTATATAGGGTTAATTGTTTTCTCTATGTGGTCTTATTTTAATATCCATGTGTCTGCAATGAGTGTGTTGCAGGTCTGTGTTTGATTGGTTGCTGTCTACCCACAGAATCATTTTGGGGAACCGTCCTGATGAAGAATGACCTGGTGAAGGTTTGACCTTGTAACTGATCCAGAATGCAGCAGCAAGAGTGGTCTTCAACGAGCTGAAGAGAGCGCATGTACGCCTCTCTTCATCAGTCTGCAGTGGCTGCCAATAGCCACTCCCATCAAGTTCAAGGCACTGGTGCTCGCCTACAAAGCAACGACAGGCTCTGCACCAGTAAACCTAAACTCACTTGTTCAGACTTACACACCCTCCAGAAGCTTGCGTTTTGCACGTGAAATGACGCCTTGTGGTGCCATCCCAAAGAGGCATGAAATCACTCTCACGGACAATTTCCTGGACCGTTCCCACCTGGTGGAATGACCTGTCTCAATTCGAGCAGCCGAGTCGGTAGCCATTTTCAAAAAACATCTTAAGGCGCATCTTTTCCACCAGCACCTGACCAATTAACACTCATCTATTCTATTCATTTTTCAGTTTGTTTGTTAAAAAGAAAAAACTATGTATGCATACTGTACTAGGTGTACTGCTAGATTACCTGAGAGTTGTTACAGCACGCTGTTGCCCCTTGTTTGTTTAGTTGCGTCTATTGCTCTCATTTGTAAGTCGCTTTGGATAAAAGCGTCTGCTAAATGACTAAATGTGGAATTTTTCTACTTTTTTCACTCGTCATGACAGTAAAATAGGGCATTCTAGTCCCTCTCCTGCAGTATTTCCTCTCTCAATCAGTATGAAATCACAAGGTTAACACCCTGTCATGCATAGGGGGGAACAAACAACATGATATAATTTTTGGTCATTACGCCCAGCACTAATACTGACCCCAAAAAATAAACAAATGACATACCAGAGCTCTCTCTCGCCCAATAATAAATGAATCAAACCCTGTGTGGATGACAAAACATACAGTTATGTCAGCAGAGGCATTCAAGAAACACTGAGATTATCATTTAATATAGTATTAATATAGTCATCTCAGTCGTCTATGATTCTGACTGCTCTGGGATTCTACAGTTGTGATCCATATAAGTACAGTCTTTATGGCAAAATAAACTGGTTTGTTTTATAGCCACAACCAGCTGACTGTAACTTAACATCTTAAAACATTATCCGGTGTGTTTGTGGCGGTCTCACCGTGTGATGATCTGCGTGCAGGTGCGACACAAAGATGGTGGAGAGTTTGGAGAGGATCTCGTCCACATCATTGCCATAATGACGACACAACTGACCGAACGTCCCCTCCCCACAATCCAACAGCAGCGACTGAGACGGGCTGAGGAACAGAGAGATGATCAGACACACCACTGCATTAAAATCAAGTCCATTATAGCAATAAAACACACCTAAACTGCATGTTACTGTGATTTCACCAGAGTTAAGAAATCTGTGTCACTTCAGAGGACTCGTCCACATAGTAGTAATATGTATTATATTTAGCTAGCTAGTAATATACTTGAAACATCCCAATGAATTAATTGAACAGTATTACCTGACGTTCACTAAAGTTCCACTGACGTTTCTGATCTTCATCGGCAGGGACGAGCCGGTGCCCAAAAACACGATTTCAGGAAACTTCTCCCCTTCACCAGCACAGAAGACAAACAAACACGACGAACAAACGAAATCAGAATTAAATCAGCCCACACTCACTCACTATAAGAGCTTGAAAAAGTGTTTTAGTGATAGTTCATATCGAAGAACAAATCCATTTACTCTCGCACGATCTGAGGCACGTGATACAGATACAGGAGGGGGTGAAAGTGAGAAGTGGAGAAAGTTTTACTCGGAGGAAATTAAATGTCAAGCTGTGGAAGTGTTCTTGTCTTCCTGCTCTTCTAATTCAATACTTTCATCCCTCCTTCTCTCGCACAGATTCGGTAGAAAGCTCACCAGATGTGGAGACAGACGCAGCCGCCTGGAACTTTCTGCATTCCTCAACTTCCTCCAGAAAGTCTCTATACACACACACACACACACACACACACACACACACACACACACACACACACACACACACACACACACACACACACACACACACACACACACACACACACACACACACACACACACACACACACACACACACAGCATCTCTATACACACACACACACACACACACAGTATTTGAGGTATATGAGGACCACAAAAACTAGTTCAGCTGTATCATCTGTCAATCAATGAGCCGAACTGACCTTTGCCACTCCAGTTTGGGCGAAGCTGAAACTTGAGCAGACACTGGCTCTGACGTTAGGGACGTTTAGAGACGCCAGCGGCTCCTAACAGAGACAAAGAATTGACTCAAGTCACATTGGATAGAAATATATATATTTTTTTAAATAGACTAAATAAATTAGAAAAATACATTACAAAAAAATCTTCATTAAATCAGAAAAAAATATATAGTACAAAAATACATCACATATATAAAATGTATTATGTATTAATACAGGTTTCTACTGGCACTAATTGAAATCCAACCAAACTGACCAACAGAAACAAAAAAGAGACTATTTCATATTAAAATGAATTAACAAAATGGATTAAACATGAAATTAAATCAGAAAAAAAAAATCTAATTAATAAATAAAAAAATATTCAATTACAAAAAGAGTACATACAAATAGATAGAATGAATAGAATGTTATATTAAAATACATAAAATAATAAATTACACCAGAATGAATAACTGACCAATTACAAATAAAATGTCCCACTGCTAATGATTGAAATCTAATTAAAATGACCTGTAAGAGACTTAAATATTTAATCAAATAAAACCATGCATTACATTTTAAATGATCCGATGAATAATTTGGAAAAATAGTATAATTATTTATATACAGAGACTATTTAATTGAAAAAAAAAAAGAAGAATGAAAATACATTAAGAAAATATTAAATTACATGAAAATAAATAATTGAAAAGTTCTAAATTAAAATCTAAATTAATCTGATCAGAGGCTATTTAATTGTGTATGAAAAGTAATATGAATTGTTAAAAGTATTAATAGGAATAAATAAATAAATTGGTAATGATCTATTTGACCAAACTTATCTGTAAAAGAGACAATAGCCCTATTCGGACAAATTCTTTAATTATTCAGGGAAATTATTTCTCGTGGGGTCATACGGTATTTTCATCATTTACCCAGGGTCTAGTCAATGATTTTATTCCCGTCGGAATCCAGAATGTCAGTGTTTTTCTCCCACTACCCGTGTAAATATCCCCAGACTATTTACTCACAGTTTTTTGACAAAAACCAAGTTCGTGTTGTAATTTAATTGCCTTCCGAAGTTTTCAAGAATAAATCCCTTCAAAATTCACCGTTTATATCCTTCTTTGACCCCTGCAGAGCACCGTACGGATGCACTTCCCTGTAGTTTGCATGCATTTTAAAGATCTAGCTTGTATTAGATCTGGCATATTGACAGAAATGTTCATTAATATGCAAATAAATAAATAAATTACTGAAATGCTGGCAAGTATTTACAAGAGCAATATATTATAATGGGCTGTTATTACAGCAGTAATCATATATGTTAAAATAACCAGCGGCATTATGTGCACCGCGTGTAAATATGAGGCTGTACGCACTTATTTAGGCTCATTTCCATGTGGAACAACATGAAATCCCTTACTTTGAGATCAAATACAAGACAATTTTACCTATAATGCACGTCTATACATCTTCCTATTTTGAAACAGATTTAAATAATTAAAGAATAATTAGGATATTATTTTCCTATTATGAAATTAAATATGCATTTAATCTTATTATACCAAGCATATGACGTTTTATTTACAGCATACAATCATTGACCACGTGAGCAGCGTTCCCTGGTGCGCAGGATCACAAAACTCGCTCGTCCACCGGGAATAAATCCCCATCCGAATGCACAAGTTTTATCACTGAGGTGGCATGCACATTAATTTTACGTCCACGTGAGAAACGATAACCATCCGAATAGGGCTAGTGCAATATTAAATAAGAATTTAGCATCAAATATAACATTAAATGAGAAAAACGAATGAATGTTAACTAAGCCGGAGTGAGTGTTGCTGTACTTTGCTCTTGTAGAGTTTGAGCTGAGGAAAGATCTCGGGATGGATGAGGTTGAGCTGCGTCTGGAGTTTGAGACTGCGGGCGTTGTGAGGCGTGAACGTCTGCTCGTTCATCACCAGATGCTCCGTGCTGCTGGGAAACCTGAGACACACAGATGCATCACACACACACACATGATCAGATCCCTGTGATTACTGCAGCTGTACCTCTCCATCCAGCTCTTGTACTGATCCGTGTTCAGCATCGACTCAGGCGTCATGTGCACCACGAGAGCTGCCGACTCCTCAGATCCGCCGCTCTGATACCTGCACACATGAGACATTATCAGATGCATACGGAGAAAGTGGGTCTCGTGTAGACATTTCCTCACCTTTGTAAGATGTGATTGGTGCAGAGCGGCTGGATGAAGTCCTCTGATGGACAGTCGACCACTATGAAGACAGGTCCAGGATCAGCCGGAGTGCACAGCTCCTCAGGCCGGATCTGAAACACATGCAGCACAGTCAGACGGAAAACACTGAGATCCTACAGTGTGAAAGTCTCTAAGCACTTTAAACGCTTTGAAACATCTGTGCAGAACAGGCTGAAAGCGTCTGTCACTGAAGAATCACCTCTTTCCCATCGTGTGTGACAGTTTTCCCAGCTTTCAGAGCATCGATTATGGGCCCAATGGCTGCTGTTCCTCTACAGGTAAAGAAACGGTTATATGTTTATATGTGTGATGTATTTCAGTCCTGAACACTCAACTGAACCGATATACATCGACACTCACACTGGCAGGCCCATCTCTTTAGCTTTCAGTACCAGGAAGTTTCCCTTCTTGGGGTGTAACTGAGGAAACATTACAGTGAAAAATAAACAGAGCGAGATCTTGGTGAAAACAGACATGAAGTTAACATTATTATTATTAAATGTATTCCGTCTAAGATTATTTCTGCTGACCTTACACACGTAAGCCACCACAAGAGATGAATCTCTAGTGATCTTTCCTTTGCCTTCTGCGAAAAACAAAACATTCATATTTCTGATGAAACACATTAGCGCTACTCTCTTTAAGTGCACTGCAAAACAAACACAAAATATGAACATGAGGCACGTGTGACATGCACAAATGAGCCTTATAAATGAGAGACGCTTGTTTAAAAGTTTGCTTGAAGAAACATAGATTTGATCCACATACAAATGCGTGTGTGTGTGTGTGTGTTAGGTAGGTTTAGGGGCATTGAGTGTGTGTGTGTGTGTGTGTGTGTGTGTGTGTGTGTGTGTGTGTGTGTGTGTTGGGTAGGTTTAGGGGCATTGAGTGTGTGTGTGTGTGTGTGTGTGTGTGTGTGTGTGTGTGTGTGTGTGTGTGATGGGTAGGTTTAGGGGCAGGGTAGTGTGTGTGTGTGTGTGTGTGTGTGTGTACACATGTTTTTCTAGCCTGGTGGGGACTTAAACCTGACTGCAGACAGACTAGGGTAGTGTGTGTGTGTGTGTGTTGGTAGGTTTAGGGGCAGGAGCAGTGTGTGTTGGGTAGGTTTAGCATTGAGTGTGTGTGTGTGTGTGTGTGTGTGTGTGTGTGTGTATGTGTGTGTGTGTGTGTGTGTGTGTGTGTGTGTGTGTGTGTGTGTGTGTGAGTGTGATGGGTAGGTTTAGGGGCAGGGGTAGAGTGTGTGTGTGTGTGTGTGTGTGTGTGTGTGTGTGTGTGTGTGTGTGTGTGTGGACTGGTAATCCCTACGGTATGGGGACAAAATGTCCCCACAAAGATGGCAATATCCAAATTTTTGTCCTTGTGGGGACATTTTTGTCCCCATGAGGAAAACATCTTATAAATCATTCACTAAGTGATGTTTTTGAAAAAGTAAAAATGCAGCATGTCTCCTGTGATGGGTAGGATTAGGGGCAGGGGCAGTGTAGGGGATAAAAATACGGTTTGTACAGTATAAAATGCATTACGCCTATGGAATGTCCCCATAAAACATGGAAACACAACGTGTGTGTGTGTGTGTGTGTGTGTGTGTGTGTGTGTGTGTGTGTGTGTGTGTGTGTGTGTGTGTGTGTGTGAGTATGAGTGTGAGTGTGAGTGTGTGTGTGTGTGTGTGTGTGAGTGTGATGGGTAGGTTTAGGGGCAGTGTAGGGGATAGAAAATACGGTTTGTATAAAGACCATTTCGCCTATGGAATGTCCCCACATTTCACAAAAACAAACGTGTGTGCATGTCTTGCCTGGACTCGCTGATCTTCTGCCGGCGTTCAGACTCGGACACTCCTCCAGGTCCTCCAGTCTCTTGAGCGCCCCCTTCTGACGGCTGTTAGGACTGCTGCGCTCAGAGCCTGGGGAACGTCCACCGGCCTCAGCCTTGCACTCAGCTTACACACACACACACACACGGATCCTTTACATGCCAAGGGTTTTAAACGTTCATGCTTGAAAACAGAGTAGAGATAAGGCCTCACTCACAGAAGAGAGGAACCTGACAGACGGTCATGGTGTTGTCTTCATGAGCTTCAGTATACGGTCTGACTGCTGCAAACCAAAGAAAAGCAGACACACAGCATCAGTTCAGATGTGTGAATGCACAGCGAGCAGAGCATTGATGCTATTTTAGTATCATTTATATTTTTTTTTTTTCTTTTTCGTACATCAACTTAGTTTTATGTTGAGCTTTTTCATCTGACATTTATATTTTATGTCAGCTTTATTTAAAGTGAATGCTCTTTTATTAAACTATAACAAGACTGCATAGTAATATGAGCAGGATGATAACAGTGGACTTCACCAAGTTTAATGTCTTCCAGCGGTCCTGAAAACGCTCGTATGGCCTGTAAATATTTCTCCTGAAACAACAGAACAACACAATTCATTTAAACCAATATATCCAAACAGACACACAGATCTGCATAAAATGCAAAATAGAGAGTGCGGTTTACAGATAGTTTGGCTTGTCAGATGTGTGAACCAGCTGTGGCGGTCCTGACAGGATGCACTGAGGGACTCCAGTGTCTTTGAGGGTCAGGATCATCCCTGCACACACAAAACACACAGTTAAGAGTCATGAACCGGTCAGACAGAGACCAGAGTCTTTACACAGTAATGCAAAACCCTGGTTCAACCACTAAAAATAGACTTTGAACTGTACAATGTATTTTGGAGCATGTGTGCGAGTTCTTAAATATAAGATTAAGTGGATGGCCGCAATACAAGTTAGTCAGGTATGACAATGTTTACTTTACGGTGTTTATATAGTTATATGTTGTATACAGATGTAAGAATGCATATTTTATTTCCCTCATCTGAATTTGAATGAGCAGTTGCATTAATGAAGCACAGACATTTCAAAATAAGAGTCCCCGTGTATTTCAGGCTCATTTATTAAATAAAAGTCAGGCAATGTGTCCAATTTCCACCCGGTTTTTATTTGGTTACTAGGGGTGGCACGGTACATGAATTTTTTTTTTAAAAAGCAAACCGTTCGGTGCTGCAGGTCATGTCACGTGTAGAAATGGCAAGTGGGAGAGATAGGATGAACGAGTGTCGTATAACACCGGCTTCACACCGCACGCGCAAGCAGAGTCAAGTCAAGTCAAGTCAACTTTATTTATATAGCGTTTTTAACAATGCAGATTGTTTCAAAGCAGCTTCACAGTGTTAAACGGAAAAATAATGCAACAGAATATATTTCGATTATCATACAGTAATAATGTGGGCTTTAGATCAGTAATTAGATCAGTAATTTGGTCTATATGGTTAATTTAGTTTAATAATTTGATTTATTTTGAAATATATTTGAAAAATAGTTTTTTCCCCAGAGCAGAAGCAGTGCGTATGAAGAGCTGAACCGCGGCTCGTGTATTGCAAATACAGATGAATATTGTCCATTCTGTCACATTTTCCGGTGTTCTTCCTCCGACTCCTGTGTGTCTCGTGCTTTGATTTATGATGGGAAGCATCTGTCCCCTCTGTCTCAAACACACATGCATATTTCATGTTGTAAGTAGTTCACATGATAAATGTAACATTAAAGTTAAGATATGCTTCTAGTTTTAATAATTTAAACAGGCAATCAAAATTGATCAAAACTGACATGGTTTACGGACTCTGTAGACAACGCAAGCAGAAACAACTTCTACATGATATAACAATTTTGTTAATACTGTATCCTAAATTGTGGATAATTAAGCTATATATCATATACTGAAGTACATTTCTGAAGTGTTAACGATTAAAAGAAAAAACAACAACAAGAACCGTACAGAACCGAAAACCGTGACACTAAAACCGAACCGTGGGTTTTGTGAACCGTGCCGCTCCTATTGGTTACACATATTTAATTGGAATTTAAACTATTTTAGCTTCTGTTTGGGATGCCCAGTCACATTATTTGATGCACATTATTAAATATATGGACTTTACTAGTAACAGATGAAAACCTTAAAAAAATAACAAACTAGATGTTTAAAAAAAAAAAATGTTAACTGACATAAAACAAAATGTAAAAAACTTAAGCAGAATTAAATTTAACAAAAACTATATGCTATCTCAGTGATACTAAAATAACACTATGGGAAAATCTGTTGCAGTGTGTTATAGGTAAATGCTGAAATTGTTAGTTACGCCCCCTAAAGTTTCTAAATGTGCTCCTAAATTGTTCAACTTAGAAGGCCAGATGCTCCTTAGGGGAAAAAAAGTAACCCTCAAGCCCTGAAATCTAGAGGTAGGACACTTACAAGCGAACTGTGCGGATCTTAAGAAAATAAAAACTGGAAAAAGCTTCAAATGCGTCAGAATGAAATCCTAAAGCACCTGATAAACCGCCGACCGTCTCCCAGCTCATCCTGGTGAGGAAGATGTTGTCCAAGCGAGCGATTTTCATTCTGGATACACAATCAAAACACACACACACACACACAGACATGCCATATGAACACAGACGAGTCGCCACGTCACAGTGAATCTGCAGTGATAGCTGATCTCTTACTTGTGTTCCTGCATCAGTCTCTGTGTTCCTTCACCACAGTTAAACAGATACCTGCACGGCAACAGATATAATCTACAACATTAATAACGCAACACATATAAACTGATGGTTCATGTAAATTATAGAAATGCATTAATACTGGCAAACAAACATGAATGATGTTTCATTATTATTTTTTGTGTTCATTAATTACTGATCTCATATATATATATATATATATATATATATATATATATATATATATATATATATATTATTATCAAACAAATGAAGTCAAGTAATAATCAAATGTTACGTATAAGATTATATGTTTTTTTTACAGCTCTGTGATTTTGTTAAATCATTTATATAATTTCATTTTTATAATTAATCAACAACTTAACTCCGATAACATTTATTACATACATTTTAACAGTAAAATATTTTAAAATATGATATATTTGAAAACATATCCATAAATTCAATAACTTTTTTATTTATTCATATATTTATAATAAAGTACACAATGAATGCATACGCATGCTATCAAACTACAGATTTGTTAAGCATTACATAATGTGACAATGTTTGTTAATTTTTGTTTGTTAATATCATTATTATTAAATCAATTAATATTATGTTTTTATTTTATTTAAAATACTATGTAATATAATAATATACGAAATCAAATATTCATGTGTTTGAAATAAGGATAAAAGGCAAATAATTAATATATGAATCAATGCTTCATGACATGTTATACAACAATCAATTTTTTTTTTTGCAGTAACCAATAAATATAAATAATAACATTTTATAAATATGAAACTTATAAAATGTAACTTATAAAAAACGTATAAACTTATAAAATTGAAGGTAATATTTGAAGGAAGCACTGAGATTTTGCTAAAACATTTAAATCATACCTCAATATTTTAATAGATTTCCTCGAGTCATAATTATATGTAATGCACACTTCACTTATGTTTAAAAACTACTGATTTAGGCATTACAAAGTGTGAAAAGGTCTGTTAATGTTATTTGTGAAACTTAACTTAAGTAGTGTTACCTTCACTTTGGTTAGTACATTTATAACAATTAAACAGTAACGTTATGAAACTATAAATATTTAAAATGAGCTGACATGTCATTGAAACCCGCTTCACACATATTTTGGTTTTATTTTACACCATCTACAGATGAATTAACGCAATCATCATGATTATTGATCAGTGCTGTTATAAAGTAATGTTTCGCCATTGTTATGACAGACAGTTTGTCACGTGACACCAGCGCGTACCTGTTATACTCGGAGAAGACATACAGCGACGCGCCGTTATCGCGACTCCCGGCGCCCGCCACCTGCACATAGACGGTGGAGGGCCCGTGCAGCTCGCCCTGCCGGCGGTTCTCCCTCGTCTTCACATGTCTCCGCGTGTCTTTGAGGGGTTTGCTCTTCGCGGAGGTGTGTGTGTCCATCAGTGTCAGAGTCCGTTCGCCGACTCTCAGCGCTCTGTGTGTGAGGAAAGAACAGCGCAGGCGCGCGAGCATAATAAACACCGAGCGCCTACGACGAGCGGCTCATAACATCAGCTCAACGAAAACCGAACAAACATCAGGAGAACGCTCTGTTAGTTTCTGTACAGCACAGCGGTTTGAAGGACTCACACATGTGTGTGTTGATGCTGGACGCGCTTCCGGCCCGTGATTGTGACGTCTAGACGCTAGGTGGAATGACGCGAGTATTTTATATTATTTATATTACTTTTTTGTTATTTATTTATTTATTTATTCATATGACTGTAATATAATACAATTCAACGTTATTTTTAAATTAGTTGCTAATTGATAATCCAGTTTAAATGTGATATCGTATGCAACGTTATTGTATTTTTGTTTGTTGCTGTAATTTTACACAAAAAAGTCCACTTATGTGGTTGATCATTTTTACTCTGTTTTCATTATATTGGGAAAATTGTTTTGATAATATGTGAAAAAACCCTGAAATTAGTTTCTTAAAGGATTAGTTTACCCAAAATGAAAACTGTGTGTGTGTGTGTGTGTGTGTGTGTGTGTGTGTGTGTGTGTGTGTGTGTGTGTGTGTGTGTGTGTGTGTGTGTGTGTGTGTGTTTAACATATAAAAAATATTTCTTAAACATGTATTTGTTGTTTGTTTGTGAATCTAAATGGCCCGTGAGCGCAAAAGTGTTGTAAACTGTTTCCCATAATGCTTCATCCCGCAGTCGTCATATCCGGAAAACTGTGCGTTATCTCATTTTAATAAATGCACAAGAGTCCAAATGACCAACAAGATCAGTGTCTCTTCTCTCAGATCATCTGGAGAGTCTGTCATTTATTCATGTCAGGGTTTTTCTTGCTGCATTTAAAAAAATTATTCAGACCCTTAATAGATGACATTTTTTACTTAAACATATCTAATTTTGCCACAACTTAATTGTGTTCAATAAACCTAATATAGGCCTACATAAAACTGAAGTTTACTTAATTTGTGTTAAAACTACATTCAATATTTTTGTTGACTAACTTGACAGTGGATCTGTAGTTCCCAGCATGCTTTGCACGGGACTTCATTAGAAGAGTAAATTTAAGGATTAAAGTGTTATTTTATGTGTTTTTCTGTAAAGGGAACGATGTTGTTAGTTAATGTTGGTGTTTAATGTGCAGTTATGTTGGACATTTAGAGGCGTTTCTGTAATGTTTTTTGAATTATGTGGTTACCATTATGCTGAAGATGATCAATGTTAAAGTCAGGAATTACACCAGCCTTTTCTTATATATATATATTGTGTATGATGTTGAATGAATCTGCTTATAATTGATTTTCCAATTAACACATTTGATAAGTTTAAAAATAATCATGTTATATGTATATAAAAGTTATTTAAAATGTATTTGATAAAATTGAGTTCATTTACATTTTATTGCATGAATTCGTTTTTTTTGAGTCGGGGCTACGCATATTTGTTGGATGGAAAACCTGCCCTCAGTTAAATTGAGTTTGTCCAATGAGTTATTTTTTTTAAAGCTACACTGTGTAACTTTTTTTAGTTTATTCTTAGCTAAAAACACTTAGTTCTTTCAAAAATATATGTGCTCATTAATGTATATTTACTTCTTTCAAGTAATAAAGTATTCTCGTAAGTGTATAATATGCCATTGAAAATACATACGGGTGAGGGGTTCGAATGCCGGTCGCCATGTTGCCCCTCCATCTTGAAAGTACAGTAGCCAAAGAGGGACATATCCGTAAATTCAAGCTTCGCCTTTGGCGTTTTAACACTCGATGGCACTGTGTCGAATGTGAAGAGGGGGATTGCTTGAGACTGATATAGCCTACAATGTAAACTTTGCCTTACGCTAGTGATGTCGTAAAATATACAGAATAACGATAGCACCGATAAAAGTTACTTTACTAAGATTAGCTTGCATTCGTCTGGGAACCTGATCGCTGATGTTAGCAATGAAATGGTAAAAAATAACGAAAACGTAAAACTATTATTCATTTTACATAGATGTCATAACCTACATGTTAACTGACAAATTAAATAACTGCAAATTATAACAGTTTTCTAAAGTAACCTCATCACTTGATCGAACTGGAAGCCATATTAATCTTGGACTAAATCAGCCACTGTAGGAGTTAAAACGAAATCGGAATTGAGAGGAACAGAAACTAATATTCACTGGATGGTCATATACCTTTTCACCGCTAGATGGGGGAAAATATCACACAGTGTAGCTTTAAAATGTGGCGACTTACGTGGCAGGTGAATGTTACTGTCAGGTGTACATACAGTGACTGTACATAAGAGGTGATATTGTTAATTAACCGCTTATTAATCTTCAGATAAATGCTCCAGATGCTGTTTTGTGTATGAGGCTTCACTTTCACATGCAATAAGAAACATTTCTGCTGCTCTCAAATGTCTGTGGTCTGATATCGTCTCATGTTTATTTCTGCAGGTTATGCTGTTCCAGATGGATTGAGCTTTTTGATTTGCTCCACAACAAATAACAGAGAAAGTGAATCCAGCGGAGATGCTGACATCTAGTGGACGGAAGTAGAAATACGCCAGAAATCACAGTTATTTACAGTGTTATGCTGTAAAAATACAAAAGACGAAAAATACAATCAAACTTAAGTGTTTAAATATGATATTCAGTAAATAAAGACTTGAGTTTCGGTCTGTTTACACTAAACTTCGTGACTTATTACAGAGGAGAACGGCTGATCTGCATGTGCTCTACGCTTGGGCTCATTCTGGGCTGGAAACTTTATAAAGAGAGAATCACAGACATTTCCAGCAAGAGGAAGGAAGGTAACAACAATCCAGAGACACATACATTAGATTTTGCTGTGCTGACACTCGGGAGGGTAAACGCTGGGTTTAATGATTTCAACATCCATAAAGGACGATCTGAAAGCTGTGGATCAGTGTGGATGTTTCTCAGCTGTATTATTATATTATTATGAGCATTAATATCTGTGAGGATCTGCACTCACTGTGTTTCTCTTCATCTCATGGATCTTTTACTACATGAACACTGAGCTGAGGAAACACTGGCCTGAACGCTGTTCAACTGATCTCTGATCAGACAAAAACACTGAAGAAAACACATCTCAGCTCTCAGCTGGACTTTACTGAAGGTCACTGCTGTTTGTCTCTGAATGGACTGATAATATGAGATGATCAGTATGGGTTTAAAGCATTAAACACTGCAAAATAGACTCTCCAGTTCTTTTTTTTCTGAATCTAAAAATATAAACTAAATGTAAACTACTTGATATATTTCCTAATGCTTTAACTATATCTATATCTAGCTGCTTGCTTCTTATTGCATATTTTTCTCTCTCTTGGTTTCATTTGGATTGATGATTTACAGCTAATCAGTTTTAAAAGCAAATAACCAATATATGAATTAAAACAAGTTTTATGCCACAACTATCCACATATTTACAGCTATTTACAGAGCAATTTTTTTTTCATGGCTAAATTACAGAGGAAGGATAACACTGAACTCTTGTCTTAAATCACTCTCAGCACTTGTGGGAGTTTGAGCAAATACTCAATCTCAGATAAACAAGTCTTTTTCTCTAATTGTTGATTATGTTTGTGATTCCACTGAATCCGGCTGATTTTCCTCCATCACGTCAGTCCTGCCAGCCTCCTGATCTTGATTCAGTTCATGTGACTTCTGGATCTGGTTTGATCCATTGGCTGAAGCTTCATCAGACACTGCTGCATCCTGGGTTCAGGAGAAGACACATGTTTTAATATATTTATTTAGAACGGTTGTTTAACATCATAAAAGAGCCCTTTATTATAGGTCATTTATTAAATCTGTACTCAATAAACCATCTAAAAGACACTGACCTGAGAATCCTGGTTCTGGTTCAATCCAGTGACTGGAGCGTCATCAGTCTTCACTGCTTTCTGTTTAAGATGTGAGTCAATGATTGTGTGTTTAATGCACGCTAAATATATGAAGTAAATGTCAGGTTGATTGTGAATCAGTAATACTTACCTGACAACACTGCCAACACTTCATGTCAGAAATCCCTGTGTGTTAAAAGCAGTGGGAGAAAAGATATTTTAATAAAAGTCATCAATGAAAAAATGTGTGATTCCTGAATTTAACAAACAAAGGGCTGAAAAAATTTAAAAGCTTTATTATGAACGAAAACACACAATGACCAGTCTAAATGAATAAAAGGGCATTAAACTGTTACAGGTTGGTGTGCAGCAGGGAGGAAGCAGAATCAGACTTCCAAACAAAGATGGGTTTTAATAACTTAAGAATTGAGACAGGAACAGAATAACACAAACCAATCAAACTGAGCATAACAACATTACAACACAGACAAGGAGTGGAGGGAGTGAGTTCAATATAAAGGGAGTGCAAATGACGAGGACCTTGTGCAGGGAATCCAGGGAGAGCGGGAGCGATGATGAGGAAGTGAGAAAGGGAGGATTATGGGAAACAGAGTCTGATGCAATGGGAAAGCCTCATAGACAGTAAAAGAAATGGACACAGTGACCCCATAGACTTCAACGGAGATAAGGGAAGTCAATTAGGCCCTGTCCCAAATGGCACACTTCATGTGCACTTTCGGTCTTGTGGACTTACAATGGCATAAAGTATGCATGTGCGTTAAGTCTACAAGACTGTAGGGTGTCCCATTCGTCATTTAAGCTTAAGGAAGTGTGCTCGTGAGCTATGCTTCCTGATGACTCAGACTGAGCTTGACGACGTAGATGTGACTTGAGCAACCTGTCTGACAGTTGTACGTCTTCTAGAAGTTGTGCAGATTGAAGTCTGAATCACGTTGTTGAAATATCTTGCCTCTAGCCTCCGGAAAGCGTACCTTCCATAGGGGCGGCCATTGCTAACCAAGCCATCACCTGCTGTTAGCATCCCATAGACTCCATTCATTTTGGCGTCACTTTGACAGTGAATAACTTTACATCTGAGGCGTTTAAAGACTCCATTTGTCCATTGTTTATTTCTAAAGAAACATGACAATGTATAAAAGGCTTCATTACCTTGTATCTTACACTATCGCCCCGTAGAAACCGTTTTTGTAAAAATAGGCTAACGATTGTGTCATAACGCGACTCTGTCACACAGTAGAGAAATGACCGTATAGACAGGAGAAGAAGCTCGCAGGCAATCTTTTACTGTCTTTGAGGCGATCGGGGGGACGTGGAGGCATAAATTCCAATAAAGGCAAGAGAGAAGCCCATAGAGAGCCAAAAGCAACGGGACAAGATATTTCAACAACGTGATTCAGATTTCAATCTGCACAACTACTAGAAGACTTACAACTGCCAGACAGGTGCTCAAGTCACATCTACGTCATCCAGCTCAGTCTGAGTCTGTGCAGGACGCTCCGACATCAGGAAGTGAGTGCTTCTAATTGACTTCACTTCTCTCCGTTGGAGTCAATGGGATCGCTGTGTCCATTTCTTTACTGTCTATGATCACACCACCCAAATGTGAAAGATACAACTACAGGCACTGGACATGCGCACATCAATATTGCGTCATTTAATTACTGTATTTGCATTATTGTAAGGGTAGTTTTAGGGTTGGAGTAAGTGTAGGCATTAATAAAACACATCTGGTAAGTTGCAAATTTATTTATTGTTATTTTATTGTGCAATTTTTGCCTCACCTCCCACCATTGCTGTACCCCTTACAGAATTACAGCGCCACACACTGGTCTGGCATGTATTGTTTTGAGCCAGTTTCAGTGATCTCCTGTGCACGTGGATATTTCTTGAAACGAAGGGGGCTTTGTGTGGACAGGGCCTCATTTTTAATGTTTTTATCCTTTATTGGTTACATTACTATGTAATGATTTTGTATTGGTATTATTACTTAGTTTATCAATTGAAATAATTTACAATATGTTAGGCAAGTTATTGCTCCCATTATAGTGATCATATCAAATAAATGTTGTTTGTGTGTACTATGAATTCAGTATTTTTTAACAATTGCTTGTCCAGAACCATGTATTATGAATTATATTCTGAATTGATTTCTGTTAAGTTGATCTGTACTGTTAACAGCTTTTGATCAGGCATTTAAAACATCCACGTTGGGTCCTAAGCGGACACTATTTCACAGACACAGAGGCTGAATCCGAAATCGCCCCCTATACCCTCAAATAGGGCACTAATTGAGGGGACAGCCATTTGTAGTGGTGTCAGAAACCATAGTGGACATGTTCGAGTGCACTCATTCAATCCCACATTGCACCGCAACAACGAGTGTACAGCCGATATTCACTCAACGCTGACCGACTTCACACACTCGTTTTCATTCTTGTGAATTGTGTTAGTGGACTAAAGTAGGGAATAGTGAATGAGAGTTTAGGGGGACAATTTCGGATTCAGCCGGGAACAGGCGTGACTTTTTGTAATACTAATTCCAGTTGTACTTACAGGGTTCAAACATGGACAAAATCAGCAGAGAAAAGGCGAAGAGGCTTTCAGAGGGGAAGACGACGACTCTCAGGTCTCCAACTGCACGCTCGCCATTAACTGAAGATGATATTAAAATATTAGACTATAACCAGTCCTGTTTAAATTCCTCTTCATCATCATATATTTTTAACACTAACAGCATGAAACATTAGCAAAGTAAAGTGTTGTGTCTCACCTGTTTTCAGTATCAGTTCAGTCATCAGTGCAACAGAGGCCAGTAAAACAACACCAACTGATCCAAACACATACAACATCTTCTTAAAGACGAGGTCCAGATCTGTAAAACAGATTCCTTTCTTTAATCTAATATTAAAATAAATTGTTAATTTCTTATTTCCAGTTTCATTGTCATTCCTCATTTCAGATATTGCCGTGTGACTTTGGAGGAACCATTTAATGTTTTGACTCTAGTGACAGAAATTAATAAAAACCTGAAAAGGTAAATCTTGAAATCCTGCCGAACAAGAAGTCAGAAAAGAACAAATACAGAACAAATGTTTTTATAGTTAAATTTTCACATAAAAAAATGCATGCACACACACAGTATTTTTTTCTGTAAGCGTGTATCATAGACTCAGACTGCTGCATCTAAACTCATTCAATAATTAAATGTTACCTCGTTAAGTTGGTAAGTCAAGGAAGATAAAACACTTGACAAATCAGTTTCATTATATATATATATAAAAACACTCCCTAAAGGATTATTAGGAACACCATACTAATACTGTGTTTGACTCTCTTTCGCCTTCAGAACTGCCTTAATTCTACGTGGCATTGATTCAACAAGGTGCTGAAAGCATTCTTTAGAAATGTTGGCCCATATTGATAGGATAGCATCTTGCAGTTGATGGAGATTTGTGGGATGCACATCCAGGGCATGAAGCTCCACCACATCCCAAAGATGTTCTATTAGGTTGAGATCTGGTGACTGTGGGGGCCATTTTAGTACAGTGAACTCATTGTCATGTTCAAGAAACCAGTTTGAAATGATTCGAGCTTTGTGACATGGTGCATTATCCTGCTGGAAGTAGCCATCAGAGGATGGGTACATGGTGGTCATAAAGGGATGGACATGGTCAGAAACAATGCTCAGGTAGGCCGTGGCATTTAAACGATGCCCAATTGGCACAAGGGGCCTAAAGTGTGCCAAGAAAACATCCCCACACCATTACACCACCACCACCACCAGCCTGCACAGTGGTAACAAGGCATGATGGATCCATGTTCTCATTCTGTTTACACCAAATTCTGACTCTACCATCTGAATCTCTCAACAGAAATCGAGACTCATCAGACCAGGCAACATTTTTCCAGTCTTCAACTGTCCAATTTTGGTGAGCTCATGCAAATTGTATCCTCTTTTTCCTATTTGTAGTGGAGATGAGTGGTACCCGGTGCAGGTCTTCTGCTGTTGTAGGCCATCCGCCTCAAGGTTGTGTGTGTTGTGGCTTCACAAATGCTTTGCTGCATACCTCGGTTGTAACGAGTGGTTATTTCAGTCAAAGTTGCTCTTCTATCAGCTTGAATCAGTCGGCCCATTCTCCTCTGACCTCTAGCATCAACAAGGCATTTTCACCCACAGGACTGCCGCATACTGGATGTTTTTCCCTTTTCACACCATTCTTTGTAAACCCTAGATATGGTTTTGCGTGAAAATCCCAGTAACTGAGCAGATTGTGAAATACTCAGACCGGCCCGTGTGGTACCAACAACCATGCCACACTTAAATCCCCTTTCTTTCCCATTCTGACATTCAGTTTGGAGTTCAGGAGACTGTCTTGACCAGGACCACACCCCAAAATGCATTAAAGCAACTGCCATGTGATTGGTTGATTAGATAATTGCATTAATGAGAAATTGAACAGGTGTTCCTAATAATCCTTTAGGTGAGTGTATGTCTCCACTTCGTTAAAATATTTCTCAAACAGCAATGTGACAATATAAATTGATGTAAATATAGAAATTAATATATTATAATATATACTCTGTCTACTAATGTGATGGCTTTTTAATAAACATGAAAGAACAAGAACAAAATTAAAATGGCAAGGATGAATAAAATACTGTTATAGTGGTATTTTGTCCAATAACAAAACCAGCCATACAGTGATATCTGCCGTTGAGGTCTGTGTTTGCATCTGCCTGTGGATTTCCCCGATTAGAGACAGAGAGATACATCAATGAAAATCTATAGATACCAAAGATCTGTCAATAACTTTGGATAATTTTCAAACTCTTAGCGTACTGTATTTACGTGTGAGCTGCACTATTTAAACCTGAAGATCAGGAGGACAATTCAGTTCACGAAGATGTAGATGATCAATACTGTACCCAGATCTTTATCCTTGAAGTAGATTACCATCATCCACAGCACTTGCAGAAATACAGCCATACAGGTCCATCCTGCACTATCTGCACACAGAAGTATGCATTTAGTATTAGATTTGATTATATTAAGTATTCAATGAATGGTATATGAACCTCCTGACTCGAGATGTAATTAGAAGAATACTTTTAATACTTGTAATGTAATACCTTTCTCATTTTTCAGTGCTTCGATGTAGAAATACATTATTACTGCAGTCATGATAAACACGAGGATCATCCATGAGGTCATATTGAGCAAATTTGTACCTGAAAAATATTTGAATATTTGAATTAAAAAATCTGAGTTTACATGAATTTTTAAAACACCTTATTTAAAAAAAAAATTGAGAATAAAGTGGAAAGTCCTAATTCAGTAAAACTGACTCATAATTAAAGATTTCACTGTAACACTGGCCTTTGAAACATTCAGATTTAGACAGAAACAGGTTTTTGAAAATCAAAGCGTTAAGGATCAACACACACTGAAATTGTACACTGCAAAAAATGCTCTTCTTACTTAGTAATTTGTTCTTGTTTCCAGTCCAAATATCTAAACATTCTTAAATCAAGATTAATTTTCTATATAAGTAAAATGACATAAGATATTTTTTCTTGTTTTCTTGAAAATCAAATAAAAATGAAGTGAGTTTTTGCTTAAAACAAGCAAAATTATCTGCCAATGGGGTGAGAAAAATAATCTTGTTTCTGATTGAAATCTTGTTTCTTGCTCCTGTCCCAAACAGAAATCAGATTATTTTTCTCAACCCATTGGCAGATAATTTAGCTTGTTTTAAGCAAAAACTCACTTCATTTTGATATTTTTCCCCAGAAAACAAGAAAAAATATCTTATGTCATTTCACTTATCTAGTAAATGCATCTTGATTTAAGAATCTTTAGTAATTTTTTCTTGTTTCCAGTCAAAATATCTAAGTAAGAAGAGCATTTTTTGCAGTGTATTTACAAATATCACTGATCAAAATATAGTCAATTCATCACATACTCACAACTTTTCTCTTTTTTTATGTCACCCGAACAGGAAAATGACAGAAAAATGAACAATGGGAAAATGATTGTGACAAAAAACCCTAAAAATAGAAGAATAATAACGTTTGTGTAAGATTTACTGAAATGATTTAACAGCAGAGACATTTTTAATAAGGCATTTAAACAGGAAAATGCAATGATTTACTGTTTCTTCATTTAATTTATGAACAAACATCAGACTTTTTTTCAACTCCTGCATACACTTTCAAAACTTTTTTTTTTTTCAAAGCTTTACACACAAATCCAAGAGTTGCACACACAAAATGAAAAATCTCTTGCAAAATGAAGCACAGCATTCAAAATATCACAAACATCTCAAAAGCAAACATTTGACTTACATTGTAACAACCTTTGCCATAATATTATATTTTTGGATATATCATATACACACAGATATTAAAAACCCATGTGTGCATGTGAGTGTGCGTGTTTTGTTTGGTCTCCCTCCGAATCCTTACTCTGTCTGCATTGCTTGCATCCATTGTTCAATACCTTTAACTTGACCTTTGGCCTATTCTAAAGCCATGATTGGTTGGCGTTAAGTAAAGCAATGCATGTTTGCACATGTGAGGAGTTAATGTGAGGCAATAGCTATGTTTCCATCCAAAGTTGCGAATTTAACGTATGCGCAAAATTGCAATATCGCATAACACGTTTGCGAATAAAGCACCGTTTCCATCCAGTGAGTTGAAGAGAACATAATCGTCACTTCCTGATAAACTGCCGCTAAAAATCTCTAAGAAACATAGGAGAAGCCACCATATAATCATTTTCATATAACATATTATTTGCATCTCAGAGCGAGCAGATGCAACGCAATAAACGTCTTGCTTTTGGAGGCAGAGGCTGCTGTTTGGGAACGCAGTCGTGTAAGGCAGTTCAAGGAGGGAAATATACCGAGCATCTATGACAGCAGACTTTCTGAATGAGCTAAACAGCATTTCAGATGCTTTGCAACAAGATTTTTCCGCTGGTTAGTTCAGTTACGCTGTTGCATCGCGCAGTCACATGATTGTTTTTTCACGCATCAAGGAATTTATTCGGTAAATGCATTTCCATTGATATAAAATGTATCGCATGTTGTACTCATATGAGCGCATGTTTTTTTTAATGCGCATTTTTAGAATTTATGTGGATCTTGCCTTTTCCATTCAGCAGTTTTTGATACGATATCCCAAAATGTGCATTAAAAATGGGTGGATGGAAACATAGCTACTGATGAATTAGTGTGGCATTCTAGTTTGGTTGTTTCACAAAGGAAATCAAGATACTTCCTCTTAGATTTTTGTGTGTTGTGTTTTGCAAAAAAATGTTTAATGAAATTGAAAAGGCCGAGAACTTTCTGCAGATTTGGTGTGTGGTTCGGGTGTTTAAGTGTCAGGTTTCAAAAATTGTGTGACAAGTAAGGATTTTGTGTGTAAGCAGTAAACACAATCACTGCTTTTCGTATTTGTGAATCAGTTTCCTTTGCACTCCTCATAAGATCTGAAAAAGAGTCACTGACCTCCTCTGCCGGCTCCAAACGCGAAGAACATGAGGGCGAAATGTAATGAAGGCTGAATAAAAAAGGTGAATGCAGCTATAAAAATTATTTTATCATTTATCCATTCACAAATCTCTCCATGACACGGCATCTTCATATCTAAAACTAGAAAATGAAAAGTACATTATTTCAAATGTTTTCTTCACTTCTGCGTTATATGTGATTTTTTATAATGGAGATTGTAAATAAATGATATTAACATGGAGTCATCATTATTCTATGGGAATTACTGTACTTAACAGCACTTACTCTCTACAAACAAATGAAACACTTACAGAAATACTTACAGGAAATGATAGAGGTGACACAGAGCAGAATCACAACTCCAAACACGGCTATTAACATTATTTTTTCAGACTCTTCGTAATGTACAATATTTCCCCAAGCACGACTGAGGAGAACTGGAACAGAACAACAGCAAACCTTAAACCATGTGGCTGTTGAATGCTTGATTCTGATTGGTTGATGCCATTCTAAGGCCTGTGATTATTCATTAAAAGCTACGCAGCAGCTCCAGGCCGTGTGCGAATTGAGGAAACATACATGTGCACAGAAACTTGATTTCAGCGCTAAAGGTTTAACGATAAGATTCTTGATGATATTTTTAGTAGGTAAGCTAACAGCTTTACAGACGTACAGAGTCAGGTGATTTACATATGCTTAATCTCTCTCTCTCTTTCAGACCGCTGAATTATTAAAAATTTACACAAACTGAAACAGCATTACCAAACATGATTTGAGTAAAAATAAAAGTAGAAGCACACGATACACTGAAGCGTTTATCTAATGTTGTTATATTTATACTCAACTATTATTGAGCATTATTGACAGCATGGTAATAGAAATGATCATATGGAAGAATTTTTTGATTTACCAACCTGAAACATAAAACAGCATAAAAATTAAAAATTCTGAGCGAAGACTCCGGCCTGTGAACAGAAATGGTTTCAATGTAATGAATATATGTATATAAACGTCTCAACTTTTCTGGAATTCGTGTTGTATATAACATGAATTTCCATAGTGTTGCACATTCATGCTAAGAATATGTCTAAAAATCTCATAAATAATACAGAGATTATAGAAAAAGTATGTGAATAAAAAAATTCTATGAAAAATCCAAACCTGACTTCTTTTCAAAATATGGTGCAACATAAATCACCATCAGAGGCCTCAGAATATAAAGAGCACAGCAAGAGATCGTCTCATACAGAAATCCTGCAACAAAACCAGATGACCGTGAATTGATTGGCTTGAGACTCAGTCATTTTAACATTTTGCTATTTAGTATCCTTGTGCTAATATACGTTATAAACAATTCACATTAATCTACAGACCCTATTATAACAAAACAAAAACCTGATGTGTGATAATATTGTAAATGACTTATGACTTTTACAGCCAAGTTGATTGTACATACAAATTTAAGGCAGCAACATCTTTTTTACAGCGTGGAACTCAATGTTTGTTTCCCAACTTTCCCAACAATAATTCAAAGAGGTTTGAAATGACATAAGGGTGTGTAAATCATCTTTTATGGATCTAAATACTAATGCAAAAGCACTTCAGCTGCAACATAACAGCATTTGGAAAATGGGCATTGTTTTTCACAAGTATTGCATTTCAAACATCCAGAGAAAGGTATATTTCTGACAGTGCGATCAATATATTTGATTCACTCACCTTCAGTAACACCCCAGAGGACAAAAGCCACAAACATGATTATATTTGGGAGGAACACCTGAAGAATGCCAAGAGTCCTGTCACGTTTAGCTGCAGTAGAGTCTGTTAGTGAGGAGTAAAATAGTTATTAAAAAATGATTTTGTATTGTAAGAAATGCTATTTACCTGTTTTAATCAAATGTCATTTGCTTGCTTGTCATTTGAAATTCAATCAGAGATAATAATGATGAAGGTAGGTGACAGTGGAAGACATCCGGTGTATCAGACATGAGCTATATATGAGTATAAAAAGACACTTCTGCATTAAGAGTAAAGGAGACCTGATACACTATTGAGGGACACTTAAAGGGTTAGTTCACCCAAAAATGTAAATTCTGCCAGGATCACTATCATCAAAGTGATAGACAATTAGCAAATAGTTTAGATTGGCGGTATGGTTCTGTTCTGGGCAAGATCTCCCTGTGCATCCTTGCAGCCTAGCATTTACCTTAGGGTAAACAGAACAGAAGCAATGATGTATTGCTGATAGCATTAATGTCAATATTAAAATGGTCAACCTAATTTGGGAATATACTGTGTATATACATTGGGTACGTAAAGTATTCAGACCCCTTAAATGTTTCACTCTTTGTTATATTGCAGCCATTTGCTAAAATCATTTTAAGTTCGTTTTTTCTCATTAATGTACACACAGGACCCAAAAAATAAAAACTGAAATATCACATGGTCCTAAGTATTCAGACCCTTTGCTGTGACACTCATGTATTTAACTCAGGTGCTGTCCATCTCAGGTGCTGATCATCCTTGAGATGGTTCTACACCTTCATTTGAGTCCAGCTGTGTTTGATTATACTGATTGGACTTGATTAGGAAAGCCACACACCTGTCTATATAAGACCTTACAGCTCACAGTGCATTTCAGAGCAAATGAGAATCATGAGGTCAAAGGAACTGCCTGAAGAACTCAGAGACAGAATTACAACAGATCTGGCCAATGTTACAAACAAATTATTCTGCACTAAATGTTCCTAAGAGCACAGTGGCCTCCATAATCCTTAAATTGAAGACGTTTGGGACGACCAGAACCCTTCCTAGTACTGGCCGTCCGGCCAAACTGAGCTATCAGGGGAGAAGAGCCATGGTGAGAGAGGTAAAGAAGAACCCAAAGATCACTGTGGCTGAGCTCCAGAGATGCAGTCGGGAGATGCGAGAAAGTTGTAGAAAGTCAACCATCACTGCAGCCCTCCACCAGTCAGGGCTTTATGGCAGAGTGTCCCGACGGAAACCTCTCTTCAGTGCAAGACACATGAAAGCCTGCATGGAGTTTGCTAAAAAAACACCTGAAGGACTCCAGGATGGTGAGAAATAAGATTATCTGGTCTGATGAGACCAAGATAGAACTTTTTGGCCTTAATTCTAACGCCCGTTTCACACATATTCCGTCTGCAGTGTGTGTGCGGTGCGTGTTGCGTTGCGTACGGAAGCGCCATTGTGCTTTCACACATCATCCGTTTGCAGTGCGCTACTGATCCGTCGATTTCTGTATGCCACATCATCAAAAATGGGTAAGTTATTTAGATTTTTTTATTCAAACGTTAACTTTGAAATTATTAAATACATTTAAACGTTTAAAAAAGATATTTTAATCATTGTTTATTCTTTGTTTTACCCGTAGTTAGAGTTGCTGACAGAAGAAAAGCAATTATATAGTCCAAATTATAACAAACCTATATTTACACTGTTTAACTTCTGTATATTCAAAACTATAACTACATATTAAGGTTTACTTATTAATTCAGATGTAGCTACAACTACATGTTTAGATGTGCATTTATTCAGACTTTCCATAAACATTTCCTATTCGGTCCTTCATACATTAAATGCAATAATTATAAATAAAAATGTATGTAATAGTTCATGTGTAAACTTATGTATCCCTACATTCATATGACATGAAGGTGGAAGGTGATGACCAACAAAAAAAAGATAAAAAGAGCAGAACAGAACAGTATTTAAGTTTACATTGAACACATCAGTACAGTAATAATACATTTGTATTTTCGTTTAAAACAATAAACATATAAATAACTTATGATATTAATTACGTATATATATATATATATATATATATGTATATATATATATATATATATATATATTAGTTACTAAAGTAAGTTATAGGCTACTTATGTAAACATTGCACTTGTCTTATGCAGAAACAAACATTTGAAAACTTACCATGGACACCAACAGCCGAGGAAATTGCTTCCCATGATCTTTCCTTGGCAATCAAATCTTTGTACTGTACATTCTATGGTCATAAAGAATTTTGTGTTTTTCCACCTCCACGATGAGACAGTGTCATCCATGTCACCTACTTTTCCGTCCACTAACCTGTCACGTGATTGCCTGCTGAGATGCGGGTGTTTACCCCACCCCCTCCCTAACTATATATATATATATATATATATATTATCATATCTGATCAAAATTTGCAAATAAGTAACTGTAGAACATATTGACTGTAGGCTAATTATGCACATTTGATGTAATACAAGGTCACTTTAATTCAACGCAGTGCAGCACAGCAAAAAATAGAGTCGGTACGAAAACGATCGCCGTACTGCTGCAGACGCACCGCACCTGGAACGGACTGACAGACAACATCCGCGTGCAGTGTGAAAGCTGTAATCCGTTAACATGGGTACGAAAAAAAATACGCACCGCACACGCACTGCAGACGGAGTATGTGTGAAACGGGCGTAAGCGGTATGTGTGGAGAAAGCCAGGCACTGCTCATCACCTGTCCAATACAGTCCCAACAGAGAGAAGCATGGTGGTGGCAGCATCATGCTGTGGGGGTGTTTTTCAGCTGCAGGGACAGGACGACTGGTTGCAATCGAGGGAAAAAGAATGCTGCCAAGTACAGGGATATCCTGGAAAACCTTCTCAAGAGTGCTCAAGACCTTAGACTGGGCCAAGGTTCACCTTCCAACAAGACAATGACCCAAAGCACACAGCTAAAATACTGATGGAGTGGCTTCACAACAACTCAGTGACTGTTCTTGAATGACCCAGCCAGAGCCCTGACTTAATCCCAATTGAGCATCTCTGGAGAGACCTGAAAATGGCTGTTCATCAACTTTTACCATCCAACCTGACAGAACTGGAGAGGATCTGCAAGGAGGAATGGCAGATGATCCCCAAATCCAGGTGTGAAAACGTGTTGCATCTTTCCCAAAAACACCCATGGCTGTATTAGATCAAAAGGGTGCTTCTACTAAATACTGAGCAAAGGGTCTGAATACTTAGGACCATGTGATATTTCAGTTTTTCTTTTTAATAAATCTGTGTTTTTCTGTCAATATGGGGTGCTGTGGTTACATTAATGAGAAAAAAAAATAACTTAAATGATTTTAGCAAATGGCTGCAATATAACAAAGAGTGAAAAATGTAAGGGGGTCTGAATACTTTCCGTACTCACTGTATATGTGCTATATGCTAATGACAGATATGACTTTCTTAAAGGGCAAAATCAGTGTGTTTTTTTTTTTCTCTGCTCTGGTGTTTACAGGAAATGGACGCAGGGACTTTTTATGGTAGAAAGGACAGAAATTAGCTATTTGTCAGATCGTACTCAGCAATGGATTTCGTAATAAGGACAGTGAGCTTGAGGGAAGTGACAGTGAATGGAACACAGAAAGAGGTTTGAGAGGCAGAAAAAAAAACATGTTTAAAGCCCTATCTTATATACAGTAAATTCTGAAAAAAGGTGTTTTTACATTGTATACAATAACTCCTGAAGAAAATAAGATTTCAGAAAGTGAAGATATTGGAGGAAAGGAGGGCGATTCTATCAATGTAACAATTAGGGTCAATAGCTACAAACTTCATGTGGCCTTCAGATCAGCTCAAGAACAGTGCGTAGAGAGCTTCAAGGAATGGGTTTCCATGGTTGAGCGGCTGCATCCAATTACTTCACCAAGTGCAATGCAAAGCGTGGGATGCAGTGGTGTAAAGCACTCCGCCACTGGACTCTAGAGCAGTGGAGATGTGTTCTCTGGAGTGACCAATCACGCTTCTCTGTCTGCCAATTGGATGGATGGTCTTGGTGGTTGCCAGGAGAACGGTACTTGCCTGACCTCATTGTGCCAAGTGAAAAGTTTAGTGGAGGGGGGATTATGGTGTGGGGTTGTTTTTCAGGGCTTGGCCCCTTAGTTCCAGTGAAAGGAATTCTTAATGCTTCAGCAGACCAAGACATTTTTGGGGTAGGTATTAGGGGCGGGGTTTGGGGTAGGTCATTTAAACGAATTATACGAACTGACCAACTCGTCAAATGCGTACAATTTAGCAAAAAGTATTCTCTTCGCTTCATAACATTGAGGTTGAACCACTGGAGTCACATGGATGATTTAACTATGTTTTTGCTGCCTTTCTGGACCTTGAAAGTGTTAATAACATTGCAGTCTATGGGGGGTCAGAAAGCTGTCAGATTTCATCAAAAATATCTTTATTTGTGTCCGGAAGATGAACGAAGGTCTGGTGCAATCTTCACTGACGTGACCTGCCAGAACTAACGCTACACTGGATGTTTGATTTTTTAAATGAATTGTTTTAGGGTTAAAGGTAAGATAAAGATAAAAATAGTGTGATTTTTAACTATTTATTTAATTATCGTGTGAACAGATTACATGTATTATGTAAAGTCTAAATTATTTTCTGTGTAATGGATTCACTCGGGACATGTTACTGATGTTTAAATTCAGAACTTTGTATGTATCAAGACATCACTCGTACCTCAATATCGATATCGTACCTCATCCTGACTCTTTGGTGTCATTTTGACAAGCTTTATGTGAAATTTGCTGGTGATTTTCTGAATAAAAGTCCTGTATGTGTGGATTTTACAGTGATGTACAGGATTGAACATACCTGTATTTTGTGATTTGCAGTAGATTATAATGTAGAGCAGAAGTGCAGATCCAGATGCAGCAAAACAGAGTATCAACACCATTATGTGTAGAGCAGAGAATCCTAAAAGAAAAAAAAAAATCAAAAGAAGTCACTCGGTCTGTTCCCACAATGCACCGCAATAACAAGTGTACAACCGATGTAGGCTTAACAGCTAAATAGAAATAGGAAAAAGCAATTTATGATATTACATATTCAACTCATCCACTTTATGAAGCTTTCCAGCTCCTTCCATCAGAACTCATTTGGTTACCTATGGAGGTACTCCATAAATGAGGTTGTGATTGTGTGGGTTGCAGAATCATGCACAACTGTTGTTTATATTTTTTAGTCATTTAAAATGTATAAGATGTCTCTCTTAATAATGTAGTATATGTTTGTTGATTGCTGTGTTGTTGTGCATGTTGATTTGTATGGTTTTGTGAGCCTCTAAACCTAAGAAAAATTAAATCACTGGTGATAGACAATAAAGTTTCTCTAATTATATAATAGGAATAAAAAGGGCTTTTGAAAGGTAGCATAAACTCAGTGATTTGAAGGGGTTCAGCACGGACACAGAGACAGCTTTTTTCCTGCTGGACAGGTACACCTAAGATATTTCAATGGTTAAATGATGTAAAAGTAGCACTTGTTTGCTTAATTCATACAGATACAGAGTTTTCTTTGTTGAGCCTTTCTCGTTTTACTATAAATATAAATTACTTTGTGCTAGATATGAGAGGGAGCAGTTCATCTCTACTTAGACTGCACAGAGATGGAAACTGTACTACATGTAGCCTAAATACACATTAAATGTAGTCACACAATGCTGATGTTAACCTCAACCATTTAGAAACAAAGTATAATTTGCACGGTTTGACATGATATGATAAGCAATCGTTAGATTTAATCATCGCAATTTTCTTGGAATGCTTTTTCCCTTAGTTGGTCAGAACAGAAATGAATGTACTTGCTTATGTTGGTCATAGTTTCAAACAGTAGAATCTATGATTAAGCCCTATTTTTCGAACAGAGATGGCAACAAAGAGGAAAAACTATGGACTGCAGCTTTAAGTTAACGGAGTTTGTGGTCACAGTTGAATTCGCAGATCCTTTATGTCAGATCCGCCTGACCAATATTAAGTAGCCTATCTTGGATAAGATTCGCAACTAAAGTTACAGCATACATTTGATGCACAAACGCAAATATGTTCTACATATCTAAAGTATATAGAAAGAATAAACCACTCTTATATACGCTTTGATTTAGCTTTAAAAAAGTAAACATATAATCTGAATGCACAATAAACCATAGTAAAATTTAAAGTAAAATCTCTCGACAGAAAGGTTTTTGCAGGTTTTAATCAAATGTTATTTAATAATAATAAACATATTTATACCTGTTTCAGGCTTGCATCGTATTGTCAACTCACTCATCAGACTCCTCGTAATCCTCTGCAAACTTCGACAGTCAGTTGGACTGGCTCATTCGGATCTTTTTGAGTCTGACTTTCTACTTTGGCCCTGTCCCAAATGGCACCCTAAACCCTTGCAGTTTTCCTACAAGTCCGCACTTTCATGACATAACGGCGCTTTGACTGTCGGGATGAAGTCTGTGGAGCTCGCTTCAGTGCAGGCTCAGGAAAAGTGCGCATCGAGGGCACATATTGACTCGCGAGCGCCCTTCTGAGACCTAAAATAACACCCTACAGCCTCGTGGACTTAACGGACCCGTGCACACGGTAGCCATTGTAAGTCCACATGACCGAAAGTGCATATGAAGTGTACCATTTGGGTGTGCGTATGTTTTGGGTTTGTTTTTATCCATGACTCACCCAGTCTCTCCAGTTCTACAGTTGCATTGGCTGAAAGTCCTCCAGCAAACACTTGACACATGTAAACTCCTTTGTCTTCAGTTCTGACACTCTTCAGTCTGAGAGAGAAGTTTCCTTTGGGGATTTCATCAGCGAAGAACTCAACTCTGTCTCTGTATCGCTCATGTGCTGCCTGTGGGAAAGTCTTGTTGTTTTGATAGAGCAGAACCAGAATATCTTCATCTCCGTCTGTTTTCTTCCATGAAACCTCTTCAATGTGTTCAGGTGTGATGTGAGAGTCTACAGAGCAGCTCAGAGTGACGTCTTCACCCACAGACGCAGATATAGAGCGACTCGATCCAGATACTAGCAGACGCTCTTAAGAGAAAATAAACCCAAATACATGTATAAGCATAAATATTTTCATCTACCAGAACTAATTAGGTTTTTACTGACCGACATCTTTTATTTGAACCTCCGTCTCTCCAGAATCCTGCTGACTGTAAACTCTACATGTGTAATTGCCCTCATCTTCAGCTCTCAGATTGTCCAGACGGAGGGAGAAGTTTCCATGTTGAATCTGATCCATAAAGAAATTAGCTCTGTCCTCATAATCCTGATGCTGGGCCTCTGGTCGACTCTCACCATCTTGATACAGATGAACCAGAGTCTCTGAGTCTGTTCTTCTCCATTCCACCTCCAGATCCTCCATTGGTAAAGGTTTATCAGTATAACAGAGCAAAACCACTGAAGATCCCAGAGGAGCAACTAGAGGAGCAGAGGGACCGTGCACAACAAGGCCTAAAATATGAATAAACAATATTCATTAAATAATAATAAAAAAAACAGGGTGTACAGCAAACAAGGCAAAAAACACAGAACTACGTTTTTATAAGCTGTCGACCAAAAAAAAAAAAAGAGCGTTTAAGGAGACTAGTGGATACAGGCACTAAGACATGAAGCTTCAGCAGGAAGAATGGGTGAATTCTGGGATCCTGACACTCAGTATGCCTAAGTGTGCAGTAAACATAACCGAATGTCAGTTTTATATTTCCTGTCGCTGATTACGTTCCCCCCGAGTGGGCATAGTTCTCAGTGTAATATAACATGCTCTGTCATGATCACATTTCCGGGTTTCTCAGAGCGGAAGTCGTCATAGTTGGGTTCACTTTTATAGCGGCGAATGAGAGAAAACATTAAATATATTTTATGTGTCCCAATTTGCTCAGATAGCAAAAGAAAAATGCAACAATAGTGATTTCACAACTTACAAAAAGAGGGAAAAAATTTAGTGAGCTTGACAACGGCGGTGTAAAGAGAAAGATGTTCATTTTACCGTCACAGACGCTGTATTAGAAACATCTTTTTGGGGTAAACAGCTTGTCAAAACTTCAGTGTTTTTGGTTCTGTTTTTTTAAGCTTGTTTTCTGTACACCTTGTCACATAAGAGAGGTAATTCAGGGTTTGACAATACGTACAATAAGTTTGATAAAAAAGTATGGCACCTGGCCAGCGTGAAAGACGCTAGGGATGGAGCTGTGACCGATTGGACCAGTGCTGCATTGTAGGTGTGTGATAGGCCTAAATATATATATATATAGTCATATGTAGTTTGCCTCCTCCTTCATATGTAAATCTTGTTTGTGAAAAACACCACACAAAAATAGGCGAATCTCAACATATAGCCATCGATGATGCAATCGATGGGGTCATTAATATGTACGCCCCCAACATTTGCATATGCCCGCCCATGTTCAATGTCAGGCGGAACTGCAGCCGAATCATCGGGAGTTCTGCAGGTAAACAAGCGTCACGCGAGGACAGCGAAAATGGCAGATCATGGATACAAATGTGATGTTCCAGGCTGTGCAGGGGATGTGAGGACTTTTCATACCCTTCCCACAGATAAAAAACAGGTATGGTTGTTATAATCGGATACTGCAACAATTGAATTCAAAATTGTTCGTTTGCTCGGCCCATTTCACCACGGACAGTTTTTCTAACCTGGGACAATATCAAGCAGTGACGCTTAGCGTCTAAAACTGAAGAAAGGGGCAATTCCAACTATATTCCTGCAAGCAGTGAGTAGTGTTTTTATCCACTTCTTGACTATCTAAACAATTTCTGATTAAATTGAAAGTTTCTTAGAGAGAGTTCAGTAATTTAATCCCCCAAATCAGAGCTTTTCTGTTAAAAGAACGTAATCTATCCAGTGTTTTACCTAAACATGTGCAATCTGGCAACCATCTCTCTCTCGCGTGCGGTGATCTGAAAACACCAATAACCAAGTAAACTGCATTTGAGCGATCTCCATTCGAGATGTTCTGCTTAAATTGTCATTCAGTCGGTCTGTGTTCTGTCAGGAGTCATGAGCTCTAGTGAAGAAGAGAAATCTAGTGTTTGATCATATCTATTTATTAAAATGCAAAACTGCAATACTTTTTTGAGCAACTAGATTAGATGCATGTATATTTATTAAAGAGCCATTAAGGCACTGACTGTGTAATGGCATTACAAATGAACATTATTATTTTATAACCACAAAATGACTGTAATTTGCCTCTTTGAATTGGAATTCTCTATTTTAACCTTAATTACTAATAATTGTAATATAAATAATAGAAATATTAGAAGAAAAATATTTTAAGCGGTAATTAATTGACATTAATTATTGCACAAATAGTATTTAGTAGACTTGTAGTCAAGGACGGCCTAAACCGAGACCAAGACACTACCAAGACCAGAGGGTATCGAGACCAAGACCAAGACAGACCAACTCAAGACCGAGACCAAGTCGAGACCGGAGGAAAAAACAGACATGCATGTGATTGGTTGCATTTGAAGGGCGCGAAATAATATTAATGGTGCATTATTGAACGTTGTGTTGTCGTAAAAATATATATATATATATTATCGTGGATATTGTATTGCTAAATAGTTCTGAGACAGCGAGACTTAGACAAGACCGAGAGGTCCGAGACCAAGACAAGACCAAGACCGTCAAGGCCGTGACAAGACCGAGACCACGTAAAAGTGGTCCCGAGACCAAGACCGGTCTCGAGACATACATCACTAGTATTTAGTACCAAAAGATCTCAAAATATTCAATAAATATAATTGAACTAAAATATAGAACATTTATTTAATTGAAAAATAGTTTCGGTGTATGGTCACATCTGACCTTCAGTGAGTGTGACCAGTTAGTAAGGAATACCTGAGGATTAAATACAATAATAACATTAATGTTAACAATGTTGCATCTCTATCACTCTCCATAATAAAACGATCCTGTACATATGGTTGACTTAATGATCAATGCACACTCTGCTGTACTGTTTACCAAAACTTGCTGCAAACATCTGTATGGTGAAACTGTTGTGTATTCGCTTTTCAAATGCATTGACACAGCGCTAGAAGTATTGAGCGATCCATGAGCCACGTGACAGTGTGCGCCGCCGGAGATGAGAGCATGTCGCGACTCCGTCTTTCAACATTATGCCACATTAGCGCCAAAACGCTATTTATTGTTTGCATTTCGCATTAAAACTTCAAAAAAAAATTTTTAAAGCTTAGCTTTGTTTAATATCAAAAGCAGGTTTGGCAATTTGGCTTGAGATTAAGTTGGGCAGAGTGAGACCGTGAGATAGAGCTTAAAGCGTGTGTGTCACGCCAAATGCGTGAGTTGGCAACCCTGTGTTTGTGCTGTTTGTGATTGTGTTAGCTGAACAACTGCACTTGAGCTGCTGAAATGAGCCAATCACAGCAGAGCTTATCATTAATATTCATGACCCTTCCAAATAAGGCAAAAACCGAGCATTACATCCTGGGCACAATTTCTAGGGTTGTAAATGGACCTGTAAAACTGGACAATTGTTGTCCTTATATAAGCAACACACACACTCTATGTAGATATCAGAGAACAATTTAAAATATAGTTTCAAATCATTCTAGGGCACCTTTAAAATACCACCAAAATTCAAGATAAGGGGCAAAAATGCTTGTATGTTTTTTATATTTATATAATTTAATATAGTTAACCAATATCACACAACTTGTGTAGTTTTTCTCCAAATATCATAGCAAATAACGATAAATAAACAAGAAAATAATATTAAGATACTTACTTTTTAGACACCATTGCCCGTTTTTGCTCTATTTCGCCCACGAAAGTAGTTCCGAACAAAGATCACATGTGAGAGTGAACGATGCTGTCAAACGTTTTGTTCCTGAATGAATCAGCCGTTTCAAGGAATCTCAATGACTCTCATTAACAGTGACATCCTGCCACCTACTGGCGTTTTAATATCCATGTAACCCACGGCGTACAGGCTGATGCAGGTCCGACGCAGAAGTAGCCTAAATCAGCCTTTAGACCAGGGGTGTCCAAACTCGCTCCTGGAGGGCCACTGTCCTGCAGAGTTTAGCTCCAACTTAACTTAACACACATGCCTAGAAGTTTCCAGTATGCTTAGTAAGACCTTGATTAGCTGGTTCAGGTGTGTTTAATTGGGATTGGAGCTAAACTTTGCGGGACAGTGGCCCTCCAGGATCAGGATTGGACACCCCTGCTTTAGACAATAAGAACGGATACTGGAAGGGTGGGACGGACAAAAGCTTAAAAATAATAATACATAGTCTAATAATAATAATAATAATAATAATAATAATAATAATAAATAATTTTCACGTTTCAAACCATGAATCTTTATTGGGGTGACATGTCGGGATTTTAATTTTATTTATTTGCTGTACAAACTGCGTATGTGTGTGGGCGAGCCGAAATAATGCCTTCATAATTTAATCTTTTTTTATTTTTTATTTTTTTTAACCAATTTCATTTATTTAAATGAATGATTTTAGGCTAGGCTACTTCAAATATTGTATGACTGCTGCTCACACACAACCATGAATATAGGCAAGGAGATCTGTACTTACCATCAGCGATCATCAGTAATGCTGACATCAAAACACAGCTCGGTAGGTGCATGTTCAAATGCGAAAGAGTTAAACAAAACAATCGCAAATTATCGCAAATAATCAGCTAACGGAAACTGCTTTTCGTGAATAGCCAAATGTTGCTTTCACTTTCATTTTGACTATAGGCCTACACATTTGCTTTTACTTAAACCACTATTCCTACACTGCAACAAGTACTGGGGAAGGTAAATGTGTAGAGATATTAAAGGGTTAGTTCACCCGAAAATGAAAATTAGCTTGCGGTGCTCCTGTACATTGGTAACTCTTTCGCCGTAAAGCCTTGTTTATACTTTCGCCTGGCTCCGCAGCGCGAGCCTCCGCTGACTGCGCGCGCTCTTCCCCAAACGGACGAGGCGTTTACGCACAACCGGCGCAGCGTCTCTGAACAGATGAAAAGTGCTGGTAGTCCGTTTTGACTTCTATACAAAATAGCGTCACAAACAACGCCACACAGTCGGCTGTAATAACTAGAAATCACCAAGATTAAACGTGTCAAGTAATATATGTCCAGGCCGGCTGTGGAATTCTGTGCACCCTGAAAAAACATTGATGTGGGGGTCAGGGTATATTCTGGCAAACCGTTTGCCAATAGCGCCTAGCAATAGGCAAAGCAAACTGTTGTACACGCCATATACGAACACGTGATGGATAACTCGCAAAGCAAATCATTAGTTTACATTTTCCCAGCGTGACATTGATGAACGAATTAAGTATAAGAGAATGAAGCAGCAGGAGGCGGGTCAACAGTTAAAAATTTCAAAGTTAAAGTTCGTAACTCAGCACTTGTATATCCTTTATGCCACAAGAGAGCCTGTAAGCTGTACATTATGCGCAAATATGTAAGCTACAGACGACCATACGTTCTGATATTTATTTATTTATTTATTTATTTATTTATAAATTTATTTATTTATTTATTCACAACCTCTGATATATATATATATATATATATATATATATATATATATATATATATATATATATATATATATATATATATATATATATATATATATATATATATATATTTAATGTTCTTTCTGTTCTCTTGTGTCATACATGTATGCATGCTACCCCGAGCTCCTGAAAGCCACAACAAATTGCTTTGCAAAGAGCCAAAGACTTGGCGAATAAAGCTCATACCCTACCCCCATTTACATTAATTTTTTTTATGTCTTAAGTTTAGCATGTAGGTGATGCATGCAGCGTGAGAGTATTAATTAAAATAATATTGAAGAACTATTCTGTGTACTCCATTTATGCCCATTTTTAAATACCCATACATTAATTGGAGATATGTAATAACAGCAATTACTAAAATAAAATTAGCAGAAAATTCCATCAATCAACTTCTGTGCCAGTTCTTGGCATTTTTCTCAAATAAAATCCCAAAACAATAATGTGTCCACAAATCCCGCATTAACAAAAACCTATTCAGCATAATACAATGTCATAGTTTTGTTAATTTATCAAATTTGTATGTCTCTGGAAAATAATGATATGTTTCTAATAACTAAATCTCACAAATGCTAATATTCAGATAAAATTACAAAATTAAAAAGAGCACAGCCATTCATTAAAGTTGCAGTGTGTAAGGTTTAGCGACATCTAGCGGCGAGGTGGTGAATTGCAATTGCCCTCCGCTCACCCCTCTTTTTCGAAGCACAGAGAAGCTGCGGTGGCCAACACAGGACAAATATGTGGTCGTCTGAGAGAAGCTAGCGGGGACCTGTGATGTATGAAGATAGAAATGGCTCATTCTAGGATTTTTTTTTCCTCGCTTTGGTACTATTTTCACAAGCAAAGTGTACATTTTCAAAACTCATATCAACTAATATCAAAACAGATCATCATAAGTGCACTTTTTTAAAAACATTTCAGAATATTTTCAATTGTGTTAGTACAATACACAAAACCCCAAAGTATCCTTTTCACTACACAAAATAAGTGTTTCATCTTTATAAATGTTTCATCACAGTAATTGCCTTTCATAAAGCTCTTACTGTCACACTTCTGATCTGTATCTCTTCTCGTTCTGTTTAATACATTTGTCTGTTATTTAATCTGACTGATCTTAATGGTTACTCAATGAATCAATCATTTGGTACACCAATAGATTTCTAGCTATTGATAATATAGACTAATGAAATGCATATGAAATGAATAATTTTTACATTATAAACATGAATGGTAAACTCACGAAAATGTAAAAATGTAGAAATGTTTCTGTGATGGGTAGGTATAGAGTAAGGGAAAATCATAGAGCTTTTACCATAATGTCAATGGAGTGTGTGTGTGTGTGTGTGTGTGTGTGTGTGTGTGTGTGTGTGTGTGTGTGTGTGTGTGTGTGTGTGTGTGTGTGTGTGATGGGTAGGTTTAGGGGCAGGGGCAGTGTAGGGGGATAGAAAATACGGTTTGTACAGTATAAAATGCATTACGCCTATGGAATGTCCCCATAAACCATGGAAACACAACGTGTGTGTGTGTGTGTGTGTGTGTGTGTGTGTGTGTGTGTGTGTGTGTGTGTGTGTGTGTGTGTGTGTGTGTGTGTGTGTGTGTGTGTGTGTGTGTTTCTAATTAATAAACTGAATTAACCATATAGACTAAATTACTGATTTAATTACTGATCTAAAGCCCACATTGTCACGTATGATAATCAAAATATATTCTGTTGCATTATTTCCCTGTTTAACACTGTGAAGCTGCCTTGAAACAATCTGCATTGTTAAAAGCGCTACATAAATAAAGTTGACTTGACTTTCCATCGATAACAAGATCTCACGAAGCTCCCGTTCCACCACATCCCAAAGATGCTCTATTGGGCTGAGATCTGGTGTCTGTGGGGGCCATTTTAGTACAGTGAACTCATTGTCATGTTCAAGAAACCAATTTGAAATGATTCAAGCTTTGTGACATGGTGCATTATCCTGCTGGAAGTAGCCATCAGAGGATGGGTACATGGTGGTCATAAAGAGATGGACATGGTCAGAAACAATGCTCAGGTAGGCCGTGGCATTTAAACGATGCCCAAATGGCACTAAGGGGCCTAAAGTGTGCCAAGAAAACATCCCCCACACCATTACACCACCACCACCACCAGCCTGCACAGTGGTAACAAGGCATGATGGATCCATGTTCTCATTCTGTTTACACCAAATTCTGACTCGACCATCTGAATGTCTCAACAGAAATCAAGACTCATCAGACCAGGCAACATTTTTCCAGTCTTCAACTGTCCAATTTTGGTGAGCTCATGCAAATTGTAGCCTTTTTTCCTATTTGTAGTGTAGATGAGTGGTACCCGGTGGGGTCTTCTGCTGTTGTAGCCCATCCGCCTCAAGGTTGTGCGTGTTGTGTTGTGGCTTCACAAATGCTTTTCTGCATACCTCGGTTGTAACGAGTGGTTATTTCAGTCAAAGTTGCTCTTCTATCAGCTTGAATCAGTCGGCCCATTCTCCTCTGACCTCTAGCATCAACAAGGCATTTTCGTCCACAGGACTGCCGTGATACTGGATGTTTTTCCTTTTCACACCATTCTTTATAAACCCTAGAAATGGTTGTGTGAAAATCCCAGTAACTGAGCAGATTGTGAAATACTCAAACCGGCCCGTCTGGCACCAACAACCATGCCACGCTCAAAATTGCTTAAATCCCCTTTCTTTCCCATTCTGACATTCAGTTTGGAGTTCAGGAGATTGTCTTGACCAGGACCACACCCCTAAATGCATTGAATCAACTGTTTTATTAGATAATTGCATCAATGAGAAATTGAACAGGTGTTCCTAGTAATCCTTTAGGTGAGTGTATGCTGCCCATCATAAGTCAAAGCACGAGGCTGGAGTTTTGAAGGAGAACACTGGAAAATGTGTTTGAATGGACTATATATTTGCACTACACAACCCGCGGTTCATGCTGCTCCTGCTTTCCATTCGCACAGCTTCTGCGCTGTCAACGCACTGCTTGCATGTGCAGTGTGAAACCGGCCTTTGAGCCTTCTCCCGTTGTGAACATAAACACCCCGTGACAAATGTGGGGTGGAGTATACCCGCACAGTACTGCTGCTGGTCTCATAACATCTAATTATGGTAAAATTAAATATATTTTGTGTACGAATCTGAATTTAGCAGGTCACACAAACCTTTTATAAACCTTTTATTGTCTTCAGTTTAAAGAATAGCTAAAATTATTTTTATTATTTAATCAGCATCACATACAAAATAAAACATTTCAGTTTTTTCCATAGTACAAAACTATTTACATTAATAATGATTCATGATGCTATAAATAAACCAATCACAACTTTTTTTATAAATACAGTCCATGTTGTTTCAGTTTTGCAGAAAATTGTGCCTAAATTGTGCCTAAAGGTTCCTCTTGATCTTTAGCATTCAGAGGACTCCCCTCTTGTGTTACTGGTGTGTTCTGGTTTTGCTGTCTGGATTTCACCATGTTCTGCATTCAGGACAAGAGATTTAAACAATATATATGTTTTTTTGGAGAAGCTCATGGGTTTTGTAGAATCTTGTAATAAATAAATTCTGCAGGTCATTGGATTTTTAATCACTGTAGCCTTAAAGATTATACTAACCTGACAAGACTTCAGACATTTTGCAAACCCTGTGAGGTCAGAACAGAGAGAAAACATATTAGTTGATCTGTTGAATCTTTCTCTGAATAAATTTAAAAAATAAATAAAAACACAACTACTCATTCATCTATAACTTTTAATTGCAATAACTGTTGCTACATGGATATCTCAGAATTGTTTGAATGGTAACTCGTAGGTGTTTTGAGTAAAACACACTGTAAAAATGTTCAACCCATTTCAACTGCTTATATGGAAACTATATCGCTAATACAGTTCAGGGAGCCAGTACATATAACTTTTAATTCACGCTCACTGTGAGCAGCTGTCATTGAGTTACACTCATTTCAGGATTAAAGGAGTCACGGAGGACATTTAGGGGTTGTAAAAGAGTAAATGGCAGATTATTTGGGGTCTGAGATAAATCGGGTCTATTATAGCTACTTATTAAGTGTGTTCTGAGATTTACAGAATCAAAAACAGAGATAGCTACTACAATCTATGTGTTAAATTAGTGAATGAATCAGACTTCAGATGCTTTCACTGCAGCTACAGCAGAAAGGATATAATAATTTATTAACTGAATTGAGACATGACATGAGATTGTAACCGAAACAATTGTACTTTAAACTCACCAGATGGAAATAATCCAGAAATCAGCAGAGCTACGGCAAAGAAACACTCTGAAGGAAAGACAACAAATCTCAGATCTTCCACCGCACGGACACCATTCACTGACAAAAAAGAAAAAACTTTTTAATATTATCCATTTCTGCTTTAAGAAATGGATGCAATCTAAGCAATATTTTATAAAAAGTCCAGATAGATACATATGAATTCAGCTAATAATAGTTTCATGAAAGTTTGCCTCATTGTGAGACACTTTAATTTCTGCACTCAGTCACACAGGATTAAAACTATGTTAAAATAACGTGTTTTATAATTTACTATTAACTTTTATATTATTAATCTTAAATTATTTATAAAATATTGTAAATTAGAGTGTTGTGTTCACTCACCTGTTTTCAGTATCAGTTCTGTCATCAGTGTAACAGAGTTCAGTAAAACAACACCAACTGATCCAAACAGATACACAGGAACAACACGGGGGAAAACTGAAATGCAAGTTTAAACATTTAATATTGCATTCAAACTAAATTATTGCATCAGTTTACCTTGAGCAACATAAATATTTATGGAGCTCCTAAAGGGACTTTTATGTCCACTGGAGGCAAGGTTTCAGAACCCAAGTGCAGTTTATTAAATAACAAAGTAAACAATAACTTTACTTGATCTTCTACCACCTTGTCCCTTTAGGGGCTCCATAATAAAAAAATAAATTAATAAAAAAAAACATTAAAACAAACTAACAAAGTTTTCAGATTAGCAAGTTTAATATTTTATTTCATATTCAGAGATAATAACACCAAATTGAAAATAACCATACAGAAACAACTAATATACATGAATTATGCATCTGGTTTGCTTGAATTCATTTATTTCATCACTGAACTGACTTGATAATGCGATGTTGTCTAATAAAGCTGATTTAGAGAAGAATATCTCCATATATAGTTGAGATTAGTTGATTCTGCTAATTTTCTGTCTATCACTTTAAAGCTTACTTTGACACAATTTGTATTTTATAAAGTGCTATGGAAATCAAGGTATTTCATATCTTATAACCATTTGTATTTCTGATTTGCATGGTATATAATATGATTGATTTCAGTCTATCTTTCTTCTACAGCTCATCTGAAACAAATCATCTTAAAATATGTTTATTCAATTGTTTTATCCTGTTTTATTGTGTTGTAGTGTGCAACTGATGTATGAAGTCTGATTAAATCCCACAATGTTTAATGTCATGAACCACTTTATGGGCCCTATCATACACTCGGTGCAATGCGGCACCAGGCACGACACAAGTGTTTTTCAGCCTGACACAGTTATCATTTTCACGTCTAGTGGCACGTTGTTTAAATTTCAAATGCATTTGCACCAATTTGGGCGCTGGTCTGAAAACCAGGTGTGTTCAGGCGCATTGTTGGCGCGTTGCTACTTTTAGGAACTGAAACACGACTGTGTCGTGGACCAACAAAACCCTGCTCTAAAGTCAATAGCGCAATATTTTTTGTTTTATTTAAAGGGTGTGTTAGTAATGTGTGCCTATAGGCAGATGCTCATCGTGATGCTTATTGCACACACACACACACACACACACACACACACACACACACACACACACACACACACACACACACACACACACACACACACATATATATTTTAAAATATTAAAAATAAAAGGATTACAATGTAAAAGATTATTATTGTGTACATAAAGATAAAAATGCCGACATGTCATAAAGGATGCATGTATCAGAATTACAAATGTATTATGAGTACTATTTGTAGTAATGACGAATTCATTTGGCTACTTATTTAACCAATCGTGGTAATACACACATGTATTTAAACAATCGTCAGGATGAGGGTGTCTATATTTCGCCATGTACATAGCCAATACGTTATAGTGCAAAAATAGGGCCCTATGTCTTTAACCACAATACATGTCCTAATACTGATGAGGCTGAATCACACTGAAGTAGAAAAAATACATATAAAAGTAGATGATCAATACTGTACCATCATCAAAATCAAGAAAATATAAATTAAATTTCATAACGGCCCAGAGTATCTGCAGAAACACCATCACACAGCCCCATCCGATAGCATCTGTACATTAAAAAGAGTGAAATGAAGCATCACTATTCCATCACATTTCAATGATTAAATTATCTTTTTTCATTAATAAACTCACAAGCACAACAGCTTTATACTGTATACTCTGGTCTAACATTTAGTGACCAGGTAATGCACTTCTGCATTAAGTTTATATTTGTTTATTCAATGATCTGCTGTTATTTCAAATAATATAAAAAATATTATTGTACCCGTTTTATTTTCCATTGTCAAAAAGTAAAGACCGATCATGACTGCATTAATCACTAATATGAAGATTAACATCACAATTCTTATGACTGAATCTGAACCTGAAAAAGAAGAAAGGGTGATAATGTTAATAAAACTTTCATACTGACAGAAAAAGAGCTGATCAGGGGTTAAAACTGATAAAATAAAGAGAGACACATAAATAAAGAGATCAGAATACAGAGAAACCTCTTTGAAGTCTAATCATGATTAAAATCACTGATCTATTGACCACTGACTGATCTAATTATTCATTTCTCCTGGAGATTAAACTCAAACAATCAGAGACAGAGAAAGTCAGAAATCAATGATGAAAAGTAAAAACAGTAAACACTCTACATAATAATTACATGCTGAATACTTAAAACCCAGCTTTAATACTGTTTGAACACATGACAAAAACTTAAATGCATGAATCTATTCAGAAAATACATCTGTCCTGATGCGTGTTTATATGTAAAGACAGAAAAGACTGTGAGTTTGTTAGAAGTGTATACACTATATTGCCAATAGTTTTGGGATGCCTGCCTTTACATGCACATGAACTTTAATGACATCCCATTCTTAATCCGTAGGGTTTAATATGGAGTTAGCCCAACCTTTGCAGCTATAACAGCTTCAACTCTTCTCGGAAGGCTTTCCACAAGGTTTAGGAGTGTGTTCATGGGAATATTTCACCCTTCTTCTAGAAGCGCATTTGTGAGGTCAGGCACTGATGTTGGACGAGAAGACCTGGCTCGCAGCCTCCGCTCTAATTCATCCCAAAGGTGTTCTATCGGGATGAGGTCAGGACTCTGTGCAGGACAGTCAAGTTCCTACACACCAAACTCACTCATCCATGTCTTTATGGACCTTGCTTTGTGCACTGGTACACAGTCATGTTGGAACAGGAAGAGGCCATCCCCAAACTATTCCCACAAAGTTGGGAGCATGAAGTTGTCCAAAATGTCTTGGTATGCTGAAGTATTAAGAGTTCCTTTCACTGGAACTAAAGGGCAAAGCCCAACCCCTGAAAAACAACCCCACACCATAATCCCCCCTCCACCAAACTTTACACTTGGCTCAATGAGGTCAGGTAAGTACTGTTCTCCTGGCAACCGCCAAACCCAGACTCGTTCAAGGCTTTACACCACTGCATCCGCGTTTGCACTTGGTGATTTAAGGCTTGGATGAGCTGCTCAGCCATGAAGACCCATTCCATGAAGCTCTCTATGCACTGTTCTTGAGCTCATATGAAGGCCTCACAAAGTTTGGAGGTCTGTAGCTAATGATTCGGCAGAAAGTTGCCGACTTCTGAGCACTGTGACCCTCAGCATGCGCTGACCCCGCTCTGTGATTTTACATTGCCTACTACTTCATGGCTGAGTTGCTGTTGTTCCCGATTGCTTCCACTTTGTTATAATACCACTAACAGTTGACTGTGGAATATTTAGTAGTGAGGAAATTTCACTAATGGACTTATTGCACAGGTGGTAACCTATCACGGTACCACGCTTGAGTTCACTGAGCTCCTGAGAGCGACCCATTCATTTACAGATGTCTGTAGAAGCGTTTGCGTGTCCAGTGCTTGATTTTAACACCTGAATTCAATGATTTGGAGGGGTGTCCTAATACTTTTGGCAATATAGTGTATGTTAATACATGTTTACCAGGTGCACTCTAGAAAATGCTGGGTTGTTTAAAACCCAAATTCGCGGGTCAAATATGGACAAACCCAGCTGTTGAGTTAAAATAGAGTGTGTGTGTTTGTGAAACAAAGAAACAGAAATGTTCAAAAAAATTACACAGACACAAGGAGAAAAGAATACAATGAAACCTAAGTTATTAAGTTTAAGTGACTGTTGTCTTTGGGTGTATGTGAGATTAACACGTACCTCCTCGAGTAAGTAACCAATTTTAACACTTTGTTACAGTGAAAATGTAATCAGATTACTGTAATGTGTTTATCTAAACACTGTTTATCAATATAACAGAGATGTTGATGAAGTTAGAATAGAGATCGGATCAGAATTCATAATGAAATACTCACAGTGAAGTCTATCATAGCATCTAAAAAACCATGTGTCATTTGTCATCATCAGTAACACTGGTAAAATGACAACAATGATGAATGCTAAAAACAGAAGAGTATTTACATTAATATTGGATGTTAGAGTAAAACATCAACAGATTTATGCATACAGCTGATGCAATGAAGTGCTTTAAAATGGCTATATAGAAGGATTAGCATGTGCAAGTGATCACTAATCATTATGAATATGAACTCACCTCCTCTGACAGATCCAAATGTGAAGAACAGGAGGATGAATTGTAAAGTAGGCAGAATTTCAAAGATCATATCAGCCACAACATCAAGTATATTAATTATCTGTCCACTTTTCTTTCTAACCTGTGCATGTAAAACTATATAAGAAACATTTTGATTAATTAACATCTAAAAACATTCAGTTTTGAGTCATTATACAAAATGTCGGCTAATAATTGTACATCAAACAGTATTGTGTCATGCATTTACATTACATGAAAGTAATGAAGGATGTTCAAATCAGTGTGATATTATATAAAAGTATCATATCTGTGTGATTCAGAGATAAATACATGACTTGTATGAATCTGAAATAAATCAGAAATACTTACGGTACATGATTTTGCTGATGCAGCACAGAAACAGTGTTGCAAACAGTACTATAATTGTGTCCCTTTCAAACTCAGAATAATTCAGAAGTTTTTCCAAAGCACTTGTAAAAAGAGCTGAAAAAAGGATAGCAAATTACCAAATAAAATACAGCTAAAATATGATTACAGTTTAGAAGAATATAAAACACTTAACTATTTTTTTTTTTTAATGTAAATCTTGCAGTACTAGGGGATAGCGTGGCACAAACTACCGCTTTTTCCACTTGGGGTTCAGAGTATTTATTTTTTCCCACATTAATTGCACACGTCTAGTGCAATTATGTGGTTTTGTTTCATTAATACGGTGTATACTTTTTTCTTGATTTACCCCGAAAGAATGGAAGTGAAATGTGACAACATGCCCCATAGGTGGGTACCCATGGGTTACATTTTAACATGTGAGGGGGCACATTGTAACATGACCAAATGAGTCCTGTGAATGTACAGCGATTCAGCACTGAACACAAGAATGATCTGAATGATGACATAAATCAAAAGCTGCTTAATATGGCAGCATATTTTATTTAAGTTATTGTCCCAAATTTGTAGAAAAAAAATGCATTAAAATTCTGACAAGAACAATTTTTGTTTAGTTTCTGTGAATGTGCAGTTAAATGTATTCATGAGGGTTGAATGTAATTTGTTTTTACCTAAATTAACAACAGCTGAGAGAACAACATATTCTGAAACATAACTGTATTTCAGAATCAATGTTTTAATGTTGCCTGCAACACAAAAACATATTTAAAGATTACACTCACAAAAAATACACAAACCAACATTGACATACTAAAACACTAAGGCCTTGTCCACACTAATATGTCTAAATTTGAAAATGCATCTTTTTCTCTCAGTTTTGGCCTTCCGTCCACACTAAAAAATCTTTTTGAAAACACACTCCTAAATGGATAAAACAAAGGTATTTTACAACAATGACACGTTTAGCCATGTAACGCATATTTAACTGATAGGTATTTATGTTTTATTCTGCTATTGTGCCTGTTATGTGCTATCCACTTTTACCCTGTTGCTAAAGATGTTACATTGTACCCTCTTCATATTGAGAGAAAAAAGTCACAAAATCAGAGAAATGTGACAAAATTGCAATTGGTGTTCTGCCGCAAAACCAAGCAGCAACCTCCTGCGGTCTCTCTTGAAGCCAATACGGAAGTGAATTAAACTGCAGTTCATCGACTGGCTACTAGGGACAGGCTCCAGAAGAGAAGAGCCCCATGTTAAAATGCCCAACTTTACAGCAGAATAAAACATGTTTACAGCCTGGGACAAATTCTAGTTTTGGTCTAAATGGCAAATTTTGCCCTTCATGACAAATGTGAGGGGGGTGATTTTTTTTTATAACTCGTCCGTTTACATTAAATGAAACCTTAAAGTTCTGCATTATTAAGGGCGTGGCCACTTTGAGTGGCAGGAGGTGGATAGCCGTTCGTCTGCTGTCTGTTAGTCATCGCGTCACCTCAGCTCCGCCCACGTCCTGCCTCTTTGCCCATTTTCTGTAATCCGGGAGTGGTGACGCGTTGCTAAGATGGCAACGGCCAGCTCGACTCTACTTTACGCTTTAAAACTGCTCTTCAGAATCCTATGGGTGACGTCACAGACACTACGTCCATATTTGTATACAGTCTATGGGCAACACATGAGAAAAGTTGCATTTTAGACCAAACATATAATGGTGACTAAGTGCGACCTGGACGAACCAGTGAATGGTGAGATATTTTGATAAATAATGCAGGGAACCCTTGCACTCACCAGTGAGATTGCACTCACTGCAGACTGGTCTCATGAAATGGCGTATGTATGACATGCCAATTCGTATGCATTTTGGCGTGCTATTAAGACGCATAATCGCTTTTCAGCGTGTTTATCAACGCCGGTTCATTCTATCCCCTACACATAATTTAGTATGTTTATAAATACATTTACATTGTGGACACACACACATAATGGTTCTTTTTGGTGTAGACATACACGCGGAATCACACGGTGTACACATACACGCGGAGATGATGGTTCGTTTCGCCGTTCACATACACTAGGAAAACACACAGCGTACACATACATGCGGAATCACACGCGCATACATACATGCGGAATCACACGGCGTACACATAAATGCGGAATCACACGGTGTACACATACACGCGGAGATGATGGTTCGTTTCGCCGTTCACATACACTAGGAAAACACACAGCGTACACATACATGCGGAATCACACGGCGTACACATACATGCGGAATCACACGCGTACATACATGCGGAATCACACGGCATAGACATAAATGCGGAATCACACGGCGTACACATACATGCGGAATCACACGGCGTACACATACATGCGGAATCACACGGCATAGACATACATGCGGAATCACACGGCATAGACATAAAATGCGGAATCACACGCGCATACATACATGCGGAATCACACGGCGTACATACATGCGGAATCACACGGCGCATACATACATGCGGAATCACACGGCGTACACATACATGCGCGGAATCACACGGCATAGACATACATGCAGAATCACACGGCGTACACATACATGCGGAATCACACGCGTACATACATGCGGAATCACACGGCGTACACATACGCGCAATCACACGGCATAGACATACATGCGGAATCACACGCGTATACATACATGCGGAATCACACGGCGTACACATACATGCGGAATCACACGGCATAGACATACATGCGGAATCACACGCATACATGCGGAATCACACGGCATAGACATACATGCGGAATCACACGGTGTACACATACATGCGGAATCACACGGTGTACACATACATGCGGAATCACACGCGAGACATACACGCAGAATCACACGGCGCACACATACATGCGGAATCACACGGCGCATACATACATGCGGAATCACACGGGCGTACACATACATGCGGAATCACACGGCGTACACATACATGCGGAATCACACGGCGACACATACATGCGGAATCACACGGTGTACACATACATGCGGAATCACACGGCATAGACATACATGCGGAATCACACGCATACATGCGGAATCACACGTGTACACATACATGCGGAATCACACGGGCGTGACATACACGCAGAATCACACGGGCGCATACACATACATGCGGAATCACACGGTGTACACATACATGCGGAATCACACGGCATAGACATACATGCGGAATCACACGCATACATACATGCGGAATCACACGGCGCATACATACATGCGGAATCACACGGCATAGACATACATGCGGAATCACACGGCGTACACATACATGCGGAATCACACGGTGTACACATACATGCGGAATCACACGGTGTACACATACATGCGGAATCACACGGCGTACATACATGCGGAATCACACGGCATAGACATACATGCGAATCACACGGCGTACACATACATGCGGAATCACACGGCGATACATACATGCGGAATCACACGGCGTACACATACATGCGCAATCACACGGCATAGACATACATGCGGAATCACAAGGCGCATACATACATGCGGAATCACACGGCGTACATACATGCGGAATCACACGGCATAGACATACATGCGGAATCACACGCGTACATACATGCGGAATCACACGGCATAGACATACATGCGGAATCACACGGTGTACACATACATGCGGAATCACACGGTGTACACATACATGCGGAATCACACGGGCGTAGACATACACGCAGAATCACACGGCGCATACATACACGCGGAATCACACGGCGCATACACATACATGCGGAATCACACGGTGTACACATACATGCGGAATCACACGGGCGCATACATACATGCGGAATCACACGGTGTACACATACATGCGGAATCACACGGCGAGACATACACGCAGAATCACACGGCGCATACATACATGCGGAATCACACGGCGTACATACATACATGCGGAATCACACGGCATAGACATACACGCGGAATCACACGGTGTACACATACATGCGGAATCACACGGCGTACACATACATGCGGAATCACACGGTGTACACATACATGCGGAATCACACGGCATAGACATACACGCGGAATCACACGGCCTAGACATTCACGCGGAATCACACGGTGTACATACACGCAGAATCACGCGGCCTAGACATTCACGCGCAATCACGCGGCGTAGACATACACGCGCAATCACGCTGGTTAGGCATACATGCGGAATCACACGCGTACACATACATGCGGAATCACACGGTGTACACATACACGCGGAATCACACGGCATAGACATACACGCGGAATCACACGGTGTACACATACATGCGGAATCACACGGCCTAGACATACACGCAGAATCACACGGCGTACACATACATGCGGAATCACACGGCATAGACATACACGCAGAATCACACGCGCATACATGCACGCGGAATCACACGGTGTACACATACATGCGGAATCACACGGTGTACACATACATGCGGAATCACACGGTGTACACATGCATGCGGAATCACACGGTGTACACATACATGCGGAATCACACGGTGTACACATACATGCGGAATCACACGGTGTACACATACATGCGGAATCACACGGTGTACATACATGCGGAATCACACGGCCTAGACATACACGCGCAATCACGCGGGCGTACACATACATGCGGAATCACACGGTGTACACATACATGCGGAATCACACGGTGTACACATACATGCGGAATCACACGGCGTAGACATACACGCGAATCACACGCGTACACATACATGCGGAATCACACGGCAAAGACATACACGCGGAATCACACGGTGTACACATACATGCGGAATCACACGGCATAGACATACATGCGGAATCACACGGCGTACACATACATGCGGAATCACACGGTGTACACATACATGCGGAATCACACGGCGAGACATACACGCGAATCACACGGTGTACACATACATGCGGAATCACACGGCGACATACACGCGGAATCACACGGCGCATACATACATGCGGAATCACACGGCATAGACATACACGCGAATCACACGGCGCATACATACATGCGAAATCACACGGCATAGACATACACGCAGAGTCACACGGCGTACACATACATGCGGAATCACACGGCATAGACATACATGCGAATCACACGGGCGTATACATACATGCGGAATCACACGGCATAGACATACACGCGGAATCACACGGTGTACACATACATGCGGAATCACACGGTGTACACATACATGCGAATCACACGCGAGACATACACGCGGAATCACACGGGCGTACACATACATGCGGAATCACACGGCATAGACATACACGCTGAATCACACGCGTACATGCACGCGGAATCACACGGCATAGACATACACGCGAATCACACGGCATAGACATACACGCGGAATCACACGGTGTACACATACACGCCGGAATCACACGGCATAGACATACACGCGGAATCACACGGTGTACACATACACGCGGAATCACAAGGCATAGACATACACGCGGAATCACACGGCGTACACATACAAGCGGAATCACACGGCATAGACATACACGCGGAATCACACGGCATAGACATACACGCGAATCACACGGTGTACACATACACGCGGAATCACACGGCATAGACATACACGCGGAATCACACGGTGTACACATGCACGCAGAATCACACGGTGTACACATGCACGCGGAATCACACGGTGTACACATACATGCGGAATCACACGGCATAGACATACACGCGGAATCACACGGTGTACACATACACGCGGAATCACACGGTGTACACATACATGCGGAATCACACGGTGTACACATACATGCGGAATCACACGGCGCATACATACATGCGGAATTACACGGCGTACACATACATGCGGAATCACACGGCATAGACATACACGCGAATCACACGTTGTACACATACATGCGGAATTACACGGCGCATACATACATGCGGAATCACACGGCATAGACATACACGCGGAATCACACGGTGTACACATACATGCGGAATCACACGGCGCATACATACATGCGGAATCACACGGTGTACACATACATGCGGAATCACACGGCATAGACATACACGCGGAATCACACGGCATAGACATACACGCGGAATCACACGGTGTACACATACACGCGGAATCACACGGCATAGACATACACGCGAATCACACGGTGTACACATACACGCGGAATCACAAGGCATAGACATACACGCGAATCACACGGCGCATACACATACAAGCGGAATCACACGGCATAGACATACACGCGGAATCACACGGCATAGACATACACGCGGAATCACACGGTGTACACATACACGCGGAATCACACGGCATAGACATACACGCGGAATCACACGGTGTACACATGCACGCAGAATCACACGGTGTACACATGCACGCGAATCACACGGCGTACACATACATGCGGAATCACACGGCATAGACATACACGCGGAATCACACGGTGTACACATACACGCGGAATCACACGGTGTACACATACATGCGGAATCACACGGTGTACACATACATGCGGAATCACACGGCGTACACATACATGCGGAATTACACGGCGTACACATACATGCGGAATCACACGGCATAGACATACACGCGAATCACACGTTGTACACATACATGCGGAATTACACGGCGTACATACACGCCGAATCACACGGTGTACACATACATGCGAATCACACGGTGTACACATGCACGCGGAATCACACGGTGTACACATGCACGCGGAATAAGCATTGTCTCCGTCCTATTATATATTTTCCGACATTATAGCTGTTTTTTGTTTCTAGCAGCGCGGTGAGAATTTTTCAGTTCAATCATAAAAATAATCCATACTGTCCAATGGAACTGAACTCCTGTCAGGAAATAAAGAGTGGCTACTAACTAGTGAACAAAGGATAGCTCTATGGTTTTCACAAACAATACACACAAAATATTATAAAATAGTTTAACTTATGCATATATGATTTAGGAAAAGGCGCATATATGCCCTATGAAAAAATACAAATATCACACGATGAAGGTCCAAATATCAGTGACAAAGCGTTAAAAGACAGGACTCTTGAGGTGGATCGACATTCTACTACACAGGTCTTGCCGCCTTTTGATGGGGCTGGGCTGTGTACTAAAAGGAGGGGCTGTTTTGAATATTATCGAAAACGCCGCTTTTTACGCCGTCTTTGTCAGACTGAAGCGCAGTCAATGACGGCGTAATATGGAAGGCCAAACGGCGAAATGAACAGCGTTTTGGGTCATATAAAAAAATATTAACGGCGGTTCTGCGTGAACACGCCGTCATTTACGGGCGCTGGTACTACAGAACGCCGTATTTTGCGCCGTCTTTCGTCAAAATGCCGCGCAAATAACGGGCGTTTTCTGGGAACCAGGCGTTTGGTTAATGGCGTTTTGTGACCCTTTTGGCATTCCATAGTTCTCCTCTCTGTTTGCTTAGCAATCATCACATTTTATAGAAATCACACCACATACACGCGGAATCACACGCCGTAGACATACATGCGGAGATGATGGTTCATTTCGGCGTACACACACACGTGGAAAACACGAGAACGAGAATGGTGCTGACAGATATGCAGATGAAAACAGCACCGACAACTCAGCAGCTAAAAACTCTTTCACATAAACACCCACCTAGTGGTAAACATACATTAACATATAAAGTTGTGTGATTTAAACATTGGTCTCAGGCAACAGTTCTCATGTCCTCAGAGCTGAAGTTCAGTCTCTGCCGAAAAACAAAAACAAAAAACAAACGTGTAAAGATTTCCCACGAAACACAGCAAGTCAGGCTTCTACAGCTGCTACTTACTTGTCTCCAAGAAGGATGGCGGCGTCATTAGTATTCAAGGGGATGGTATACTAATATACAGTCATTCCATTCAGACACTCTCTATCTCTGTGTACATTTACAAACTACTCTTTCCCTTCTGAGACAGACAGGAATCCGCATTCTTGATGATTGGCTGCTTATAGCCAAATCGGAACGGGAGTTATGCACCCACAGTTCCCTGCTCATCAGCATCTAGAGAACTTGGGCTTCAGGGACAGCAAGAGCTCGCTGCTCCTCAGCCAAAGGATCCCGCTCCTGGGGGCAGTCTTCGACTCAGCCCAAATGAAATAAGGAAAAGCAAGGAGCATGACGGGGTCAAGCGGGGTCCTTCCACTCCCTCAAGCAATTATAGAAGGTGCTGGGCCTCATAGCGGCAGAAAGATCTTGTCTCACCCCATGCGTGGCGCACAGGCTCACATGCCAGGCTCCTCGAATGAGGGAGCAGATATGCTGTCACGCAGCAGACCCCCCTCCCTGGACTAATGGAGACTCCACTCCTGGGCAGTCAAAGCGATAGGGCGCACCTTTGGTCAGGCAGATGTAGACCTCTTTGCGACAAAAGAGAACTCCCACTGCCATACATACCGCTGAGGAGAGACCTTCTCTCCCAGGCAGGAGGGACAACTATAAAAGTTTTCCAACGTTTGAGTGTGGATGAGAAACTTTTGGAAAATGCTTGAAATATATGCGTTTTAGTGTGGACGGAGAGCATTTTGAAATAAAAATGCTGTTTTCAAATGTGATTAATGTAGATGTAGTCTAATATACAAATTTAAAAATAAAAAGTTTTTATAAATTTTCTTCTGGTACATCACTCATACAAAGATTATATAATGTCTACCTGTAAAGTTGGTGATATATGGAGCCGCCCAGAGCAACAAGAGAGGTCTCAGAAAATAAAGAGCACAACAAGAGACGGACTCATTCACAGATCCTGAAACACACAGATATTAATAATGAGAATTCACTGATTCGCTGTATTTATAAACTCACATAAGGCTGAAAGAGTGTGGCTATCATCAATAGAACAAATCTAGCTATTGCATTTACAATAGTACAAATTTTTTTTCATGTCAGCAGCTGAGGATATTTTCATGGAAAGATTTACAAGTTATACAAGAGTTATAAATACAACAACAACAAAAAAACACACAATATATATATATATATATATATATATATATATATATATATATATATATATATATATATATATATATATATATATATATATATATATAAGACAAAGACGGTAACACTACAATACGGGTGCACTAATATGCATTAATTCATGCTTAACTAATGCACAGATAATCATGAGTTAATATTACTAACGGTGAACTAACCCATTTATTAATGATCACTGCATCAGCAACTAATGAAGATTCTACATGATTAATACATTAAGTAATCATTACATTGTTATTAGTTAAATGTGTCATAATGTATTAATTCCTTAATAACATATTTTATGAACTAATAATGTAAATTAATGTGTTAATTACCACAACTGGTCAAAGCCATGCATTTCAACTTCCAGTTGTCTGCTTTAATTAATCATTAACTAATGATTTACAGATGTGTCATAATGTTATGACTTTACTTGTTGGGGCACATGACTGTTAACTAATTAAAAATTAATTCAAAACTCATAACCACAATTACATATTACTTAATCAATTAGTTAACAGTCATGTGCCTCAACAAGTAAAGTCATATCATAATGACACATCTGTAAATCATTAGCTAATGATTAATTAAAGCAGACAACTGGAAGTGGAAATGCATGGCTTTGACCCGTTGTGGTAATTAACACATTAATTTACATTATTAGTTCATAAAATATGTTATTAAGGAATTAATACATTATGACACATTTAACTAATAACAATGTAATGATTACTTAATCTATTAATCATGTTGAATCTTCATTAGTTGCTGATGCAGTAATCATTAATAAATGGGTTAGTTAACCATTAGTAACACATACTCATGATTATCTGTGCATTAGTTAAGCACAAATTAATGCATATTGGTGCACCCTTATTGTAAAGTGTTACCGACAAGACTATACAAGACATACAGGAGAGACTCTATCAGAAAATATGACATTGAATATAAAACATTACTCAGTTAAATTGTAAAGTTACACTTGTTACACTTGTACTCTTGTAATTAAGTATTTATTAATTTCATCATTAGAAACACTCACCTTCAGAAACACCCCACAAGATAAAAGCAACGAACATGATCATATTTGGACTGAAGACTAGAAACATCTGAAGACGGAAAAACAAATCTAGAGAGAAAATGCAAAATATTAAGTTTGAATTAAATTTGTAGTAATAATTTTGAATAGGTAATAATAATATATTTTATCAATGGTATTATTCGTAATCAGCTTAATTTTAACTGATTAAATAATGTAAATTATTGAAAGTCCTAAATGTGACAAATACAGCCAATGAAAATATTTTTCTTTAACTTTTCCTTACGTCAGCTACTTTTCAGGTAATTTCACAAACCTTTAAATATATTTCTGATCACCAGTAGACAGACAGCAGTGCAAATCCGAACTAGGCAGTTAAATTGTGCAAATAGCTGTACGGAGTGCAAATGTGCACATATACTGTCACATTTAGATCAATACATGCTTTATTAAACCACTTTTTTGAATTTAGCACATCTTTATAAAGGAGGGTGAAATGCTAAATGTGAGTAGTGCCACACACATAGAGGGCATAGTGTCGTGTTATTTAAAGGATGAGGTTCACGCGTCAGTGTGTAACAAAGAAATAAGTCGCTGGATTCAGCCTTGCCCTGACCGCAATGAATCAGTATTGATTCTGCTCACTTTCGTGTGACTGATCAAGCTTTTATGTGTAGTTTGAATAACAAAAGGTTTGAGTGTAATAATAATGCAAAAAACTGACACATGAAATCAATATTTCAAAATAAGTAAACATTGACAAAAAGTAATCATTGATAATTACTTTTATTACGTTTTGGGAGAAGCAACACCTGGGCAGGGGCAGCAGAGTCAGACTCGGCTAAGGGAAAGACAGGCTCGCTGTAGGGAGCTGTATTGTGGAAGAATACACATTTGGGACAGCCGTAGGAGTCACAACATATGGATACCCATCTAACACAGGTTCCACCAATGCATACGAGTTTTAGAGCTGGCGTCAGACACTCCGCCACGTCTGACTGCCATGGGTCGTGGAGGAGCTCGCCAGGGTTCAACTATCGGGGGAACTCTACTGGAGAATATAAGCGCACTTATCCACTTCATGAGGAGGGGAAAGGCACAGCAAGCCGACACAAGAAGCGGAGCTCCAGGAGACATTACTGGCCACTAGGGGCAAGCACGTGGGAAGCAACCGTTTCTACACAGAGGCAATAAAATCTAGTGAACATGTTTGGTGTTGCCCAGCCTCCAGCTCTCTGCCGTGCACCAGCACCCAGGAAGAAGCTACTCCTCTCGTGGAGTGAGCTGTTAACCCGAGCGGGAAAGGCACACCATGGGATGGCATCCACTATCCAGTGGGCCATCCTATGCTTGTAGACTTTCCCTTCTGCTGGCCTCCATAACAGATGAAGAGCTGTTCTAAGGTCCTAAAGCTTTGGGTTCTGTCCACGTAAATCCACAGAGCACAGACAGGACAGAGCAAAGCTAGAGCTGGGTCTGCCTCCTCAGAGGAGAGCACTTGCAGGTTCACTACCTGGTCCCGGAAGGGAATGTATCCGGGTTGGGGTCTCAGAATGACGTGAGAGTCGGCCGGCCCAATTCCAGGCATGTTTCATTGACCGAAAATGCATGTAGGTCCCCTACCCTCTTAACGGAAGCCAAGTAGCACTCATCTGATTTCCACCAGAGGGAGCCCTAGATCAGGCATAGGGGTGGTTGCTTGGCCTTGAGAGCCGAGGTAAGCAAGCCTGGACCGCAACACTATGATAGTCATGTTCTCACAGTGAGAACATGAGCTATCCACAAATGCTGCTTTAGCATGCTGAATGCCCAAACAAGTGATGCAGCGTTTGTGACCATCAGCCGGTGTCAGGGAACGACTGCAAGGGCGGAATAATATCTTGAAAAAGACGCAGTGTCCGCCTGTATATGCATACATGTTTTTATTTAACATTTGAGTGTTTTCATAATCAGTTTTATGTTATTTTTTTGCAATCTGAAATGATCTTCTTTGATAGTGGGTGCCAATAGGGAATTCACCCATTTCAGTGGCATGTGCTGGCACAGACAAGCACACACACAAACCCAAGCATAAAATAAATGAGAAAGGAGTCAATCAGTCAGTTAATATCTACACGTCCTCGTCCTTGAGGGTTTGTGTGTTTTATGAGGACTCTCCACAGACATAACAAACTTTCTTTTATCCCCTTAACCTTGCAGAAAACATTCAGCATTTTTATATTTCCAAAAAAGCATATTTCGTATGTTGACTTACCAAGTAGTCCCAATTCCAAATTTGTTTTAGATGAAAGCACAGAATCCTGCTGACTGTAAACTCTACATGTGTAATTTCCCTCATCTTCAGCTCTCAGATTGTCCAGACGGAGGGAGAAGTTTTTATGTTGAATCTGATCAGTAAAGAAATTAGCTCTATTCTTATAATCCTGATGCTGTTCCTCTGCTCGACTCTCCCCATCAGGATACAGATGAACCAGAGCTTCATTGTCTGTTCTTCTCCATTCCACCTTCAGATCTTTTTGGTAAAGGTTTATTACAATAACAGGGCAAAAACACTGAAGATCCCAGAGGAGCAACCAGAGGAGCAGAGGGACCGTGCACAGTAAACCCTAAAAACAATGATAATTTGTTCATAATATGAACATATTTAATAAGTACAACAAGGTTAGCCGATTAGTTAAAACATTGTATTAATCACCAAAATGATTCAATATACTGTAGTAAACAAGAACATTATCCTCTTTTTTCCATTTATCTTCCTCTACCTGTTGTTAACGTTAATTTGCCTTTATCTACATTTTAGTGGCATTATTTAACACAGGGGTTTTCAAACTGGGGTCTTCCAGAAGGTCCTAAGACAAAGCAAAAATGGATAGTCTACTGAACATTCTGTTTCATTTCTAAATGATTTTCTCCTTTCTTGCTGTATACATACTTTCCATAATTATATATGTTTGCTTTGTGTTCATCTAGTACATTTTTCTCACTATAGTCCCCTTTATCTTGCTTACTAGTAATGTAAGGCAGTATTCTTAACTCAGTAGATGCTTACATACAGTACATTTATTATGTAAGTTGCTTATACAAATAATTTTTCATTGAAAATTTTCATCTTCAGGTTTATGCATCCAACATTAAGTATAGCCAATTTAAGTTTGGAAACAATTTGTCATATTTATTATGTCTCTGTGTCACATTTATCTTGATTTTAGGAAGGCGTCCCTCAAAAAAGATTCATCATATCTATCAAGTTTGAAAACCCGGATCTAAATCCAGGTCATTAACTCGTTAGTAGAGACTGCAGGTATTGAATTGGGATTATACAGCAGCACTGTGTCTGCCTGATTACACAAAATAAGAGATATAGCATAAAGTACAATGTGTGTTTAGATCCATGAAACTGGTAAATGTCTTTATTGTAACTAGTTTTATTACAGCTCCTTACTCTGTGCAAGAGATGAAGTAAACCATCTGCACATCCAATCCTATGGATTGTTTTATACCCTTTACAGCCATTTTGAGCTCCATGAAATGTGTGGTATGTGTTTTTTTTTTTTTTAAATTAAGCATAAAATGAATGGTATAATATGTTTGCAGAGATTTATGAAACATGTTAAGTTGAAATACTGACACTGCTACAGCCAGTATATTATTCATTGAAGCATCATCTCCAGGCTGGAAATGTCTGTGTCTGATTTTGTTTTGGTCTGTGTGAGCCCACCCACTACTAATTTACCCAATAATATTTTGCCACGCTGTTGGCAGAAAATCTGTGCGATGCAGCCATAGAAGCCAGTAAACCAATTGAATTACATAAGCTAAAAAGTCTTGGCATCCATCTAAAAAGCTTCATGTTATTTGGGAAGTTGTAACTCCACCTCCAAAGTGTGTGTTCGTGGAGGAGTGGCACATACTCTAAATACTGTGAATATAATCATTCAAATGAAAATAATCTATCGGTTAGGATCAGTTATGATTTATTTTTTATTATTTTTATTTATTGGCATTTATATATAAATATATATATATATATATATATATATATATATATATATATATATATATATATATATATATATATATATATATATATATATATATATATATATATATATATATATCCTGCAGCTTAACAACAGGAATACATAGCTAATAGTTCAAAGACATCAGACAACAAACAGATGTTTAGCAGCAACATAGGTAAATATATTATATACAATGCATCTGGAAAGTATTCACAGCCCTTTTTCCCGTATTTTGTTATGTTACAGCCTTATTCCAAAATGGATTAAAATCATTATTTTCCTCAAAATCCTACAAACTATACCCCATAATGACAACGTGAAAGAAGTTTGTTTAAACTTAAAAATAAAAACGAAAAATTCACATGCACATAAGTATTCACAGCCTTTGCCATGAGCTCAAAATTGAGCTCAGGTGTTCCTGTTTCCACTGATCATCATTGAGATTGGAGTCCACCTGTCGTAAATTCAGTTGATTGGACATGATTTGGAAAGGCACACACCTGTCTATATAAGATCCACAGTTAACAGTGCATGTCAGAGCACAAACCAAGCCATGAAGTCCAAGGAATTGTCTGTAGACCTCCGAGACATTATTGTATTAAGGCACAGATCTGGGGAAGGGTACAGAATCATTTCTGCAGAATTGAAGGTCCCAATGAGCACAGTGGCCTCCATCATCTGTAAATGGAAGAAGTTTGGATCTACCAGGACTCTTCCCAGAGCTGATCACCTGGCCAAACTGAGCGATTGGGGAGAAGGGCCTTTGTCAGGGAGGTGACCAAGAACACAATGATCAGTCTGACAGAGCTCCAGCCTTTCTCTGTGGAGAGAGGAGAAACTTCCAGAAGAACAACCATCTCTGCAGCACTCCACCAATCAGGCCTGTATGGTACAGTGGCCAGACGGAAGCCACTCCTCAGTAAAAGGCACATGACAGCCTGTCTGGAGTTTGCCAAAAGGCACCTGAAGGACTCTCAGACCATGAGAAACAAAATGCTCTGATCTGATGAAACAAAGATTGAAGCATCATGTCAGGAGGAAACCAGACAGCACTCATCACCTGGCCAATACATTCCCTACAGTGAAGCATGGCGGTGGCAGCATCATGCTGTGGGGGTGTTTTTCAGTGGCAGGAACTGGGAGACTAGTCAGGATCGAGGGAATATAAATGCAGACACTCTTGATGAAAACCTGCTCCAGAGCGCTCTGGACCTCAGACAAGTGAAGGTTCCTCGTCGAACAGGACAACGACCCTAAGCACACAGCCAAGATAACAAAGGAGTGGCTACGGGACAACTCTGTGAATGTCCTTGAGTGGCCCAGCCAGAGCCCAGAATTTAACCTGATTGAATATCTCTGGAGAGATCTGAAAATGGCTGTGCACTGACGCTCCACCTTCCAACCAGATGGAGCTTGAGAGGTCCTGCAAAGAAGAATGAGAGAAACTGCCCAAAAATAGGTGTGCTAAGCTTATGTACATGTGATAATACATTTACAAGGCTGTAACATGACAAAATGTGGAAAAAGAGAACCGCTGTTAATACTTTCTAGATGCACTGAATGTTTAAAAATAATGTAGTAAGTAAGATAGATAAGTGAATAAATCAATGAGGATCAGGTTTCTTTTCCATTTTTTCTCTTTACTTACCTGGAAGAGATGAAGATTGATCACATGCTACACACACACACACACACACACACACACACACACACACACACACACACACACACACACACACACACACACACACAGAGAGAGAGAGATTTAATTATTATTCAATCATTATTCAATCACGATTTAATTATTCATCACTATTTCATTATTATTCTTACAATAATCAATTATTTGTTCAGCAATTATCTAATAGTTGCAAGTGCTGATAATGAACATTTGTTCTATTTCAGTTTTTTATTCCAATTGAATAATTGAATATAATGCACCACAGCCCTAAAGAGTGTCTGGACACTCAATTAACATCTACATTAAAAATCTCTGAATGTTAGTACAGTTTGAAATTGATCTAGTTTTGAAAATTAAGACAAAAAACTGTGATTTTGTGTTTGTGAAACTACTGACACATGTTCATAATTTGGGATGAACTACATCTGTTTTAATTGTGACTTAAGTTTTCAAATACTTTTGGGCCATGTTTAACCATCTCGTTTGCATTACAACTAACAATTTTATGACTGGTATCAAACTAACTTCACAGCAAAGCATATATGTATTAAAACTACAACAGTATGTTCATTTCATATATATATATATATATATTCACTTACCCAGTTCCAAAATAATTTTAGTTGAAAACACACAATCACGCTGTTTGTAAACTCTACATGCGTATTCTCCATTATCTTCAGTGCTGAGATTCTCCAGTTGAAGGGAGAAGTTTCCTTGTTGAATCTGATCAGTAAAGAAATGAGCTCTATCATAATCCTGCTGCTGTCGAATCTCACCATCTTCATACAGATGAACCAGAGTTTTGAGTCTGTTCTTCTCCATTCCACCTTCACATTTTTCTTTAATAAGTGTTCATCAACAAAGAAGGGCAGAATCACTGAAGAACCCAGAGGAACAAATGGTTGAATGATCCCTATAAAACAAAATGCATATACGACAATTCACCATGATGTCACAACAGTAATAGACGTTCATCAGGGTGGCAAAAGCTGAAGCGTTCCTATGGCAACGCTAGTAAATTGCTTGGAATTCAGACATAGTTAACATGATCATTGAGGGATATAAAAAATATAAAAAATAAATAAATATATAAAGAAATATACAAAGAAATGTAAAAAAGCAAAAATAAATAAATAAACACAGAAAAGCAAAAACAAAAATGAATAATTATACATTTATTTCCATATTTATGTATTTATTTATTTATTTATTTATTTCCATACATATTTATTTATTCATTTATTTATTTCTATTTTAATTTATTTCCACATTTATTCCTTTCTACATTTATTTATTTCTATTTTTATTTATTTATGCATTTATTTATTTCTATATTTATTTATGTATTCATTTATATATTTATGCATTTATTTCTTCCAACATTTATTCGTGCGTAGGGTAATGAGGAGGGCGGGGTTTACCTCAGACATAGCAATCGAGCTCAGAGTAGGCGAGGGTGAAGCGTTGAGGCCACAGTGACACCTTGTGGTGTGGCCGAAATACAATAAGTCCAGCCGACTGACGCTGATACCAGACCATTGCATTTTAATGTAACTTCCAAAAACAATACTGACAGCAACAGAAACAATTTGTTGTATTAAGCGGTGGTAGTCTTTAGCCTACTTCCATAAACTCATGTCCAGGGGCAACTTTATTAAATGTATGAACGTCACGTTAATCCAAATATATGGCATGAAGTGACACGTTTAATATGAAACTAAAACAGACAGCAGGGGCAGCATGTCATTGTCTTAATGAGTGAGTTACTTGATTCCTTAAAATACACTGAATCAAAAACAATGCGGATTTGTAGATTTGTTTCTGATCATTTCTATTTAGGCCTATATGCATTATTTAAAATAATAATAATAAAAATAAATAAATAAACGCATGTTCAAAACGTTGGCAGAGAAGGGGTCATGTTCGGAGGAACAACATGATAGGCTATTTTTGAGTTTAATGCACAAACCTGCATGACCATATCAGCTACATTCAGAAATGGAAATTACGAATGCATTAATATTTTGTTTTGAATATTTACAGGTTTGTATCTCGTTATTTATTTATTTTTTTTTCAGAATAGTAAAGTGTCTATCCAAGTATCATACTGATCAAATATCGAAGCTATCTCTATCTAATAGTCTACTTCAAAGATCGAATGAAATTATTGATTGTTAAAAATGTCTATATATATATATATGCTAATAGCCTACATAACTTTATTAGGATATTATTATTATTATTATTATTAGGCTATTATTATTATTATATTTATAAGGCAATTTACAAATCGCACCCAGGCTTTATAGGGCACAACAATGGTGTTATAGGCTATCATACAACATGAAGTTCATAATAGGCAACAACAGGTGAAAAAATACAAAAACAAAACATTTTTGTATACATCCCATGAAATCACCTTTCTTTCTTTGTTTCTTTGTTTCTTTCTTTCTTTCTTTCTTTCTTTCTTTCTTTCTTTCTTTCTTTCTTTCTTTTATTATTATTATTAGGCTATTGATATTATTACAATTAAATTAAATAGATATGATATATGCATATAAAGTTAAATTCCTTCTTTTTGCTAAGATAAATATATTTATTCGTGTTACAAGTCAATGGCTGGATTTCCCGAAACCTTCTTAACACTACGTCATTCTTAATTTGTACCTTGTATTTCGACCACACCACAAGATGTCACTGTGGCCTCAACGCTTCACCCTCGCCTACTCTGAGCTCGATTGCTATGTCTGAGGTAAACCCCGCCCTCCTCATTACCCTACGCACGAATAAATGTTGGAAGAAATAAATGCATAAATAAATAAATGAATGAATAAATAAATATAGAAATAAATAAATGCATAAATAAATAAAAATAGAAATAAATAAATGTATAAATATACATTTTTGCTTTTCTATGTATATTTATTTATATATATAGTTATTTATTTATTTATTTATTTTTGCTTTTTACATTTCTTTGTATAATTTTTAATATTTGCAGCCCTGACATTCCATACCGTACAGCTTGGCTTTTGAATCTCTATTTGATATTATTGCAAGGGGGCGTGGTTTAGCGAAGTCTGTGATGATGGGAGAGAGTCAGAGCAGACTCAGCAGAGGACGTTGTTGCAGTAAGTGGATCAAGCACAAATGATGAACACCTGTCTCTTGTTGCAGTAAGTGCCGTGGAAAGAGAATATATGCCAAGAGGAAACGAGGACAGGGAAGAGAGAGCTGAAGACACACACGCACACACTGGGACTCGACTGTGAGAGGCAGAGAGGAACTGCTGGAAAAGGAACCGATGATTGCTATTGAGAGTTTGAGAGCGACTTTTTGTTTTGGTGCGATGTGCACCGCGTTGTCCCCTGAGTGAATTGAGAAAATAAAAACCAGTCACGAGTCCCCAATAAGCCGACCCCTTGTCTTCTTCCTTACTGACATCCGAACTTTGTTACAGATATCACTAAATATAGCTTACTCATCACCATATACTGTGTTTGACAGAAACATGGATAAAACCTGACAATTATTGTTATAAACACAAGCTCTGTCTGTAATTTATAATATTATCAGTATTACTCAGAAGTCTAGTTTCAAATATAATTCCTTTGAAGTTTTGGTGCTTTCCGTAATGTTATGTAGTGTAGGCTAAATGATAAATCCCATTTGACATTTGTGCTGGCTACTGTATACAGGCCACCAGGGGCCTATACCATGAAGCCGGTTTAGCTGGCTAGCCAGATATGTTTAAGCTTAGTTTGTGCCAATCCTGGGTTTTAGGTACTATGAAAGTAGCTCGGCTTTAATCGGTGTTAGTTGCCATGGTATCTTACGCTGCACGGCTAACCTGCTCCGGGGCAGGTTATGTTCTGGATTCGAGATCTGAGATTTAAGTTTGACCAATCAGCTGTGAGCAAAGTGACTCATCTCTGATGCAATAAAGCCACTCCCCCTGGTTCTCTTGCTCCAAATTAAAGGTCACGACATGATAATATATATATATATATATATATATATATATATATATATATATATATATATATATATATATATATATATATATATATATTGTCTAATGATGATTACTTAATATAATAATTGTACAATTATAATATATATATATATATATATATATATATATATATATATATATATATATATATATATATAACATACATGCAGACTTGGTGAGCACAAGAGACTGCTTAAAAAAATATATATATATATATATATATATATATATATATATATATATATATATATATATATATATATAAACTACTTTCACAACTATTTTCTTTATTTATCCTCTTACATGGAAAATTATTTTCTTCTTTGTAAATGCTTTTAAATTCTTTATATATACTTCAATGTCTTAATCTTCAGCAAGAGTTTTGAATCACGTTAGCTCTCTCGCGAGAAATGAGTCACACTTTGCATTGAAAGGCATGTGATTGGCTGCTCACTGCTGATGTCACACTTTCACGCACGCGCGCTCCACAAACTCAGGATCAAAGCCTGAGTTGACAGAGAAAGTTGATGATCAGCATCATGGGACCAACAAAGCCTGAATTGATTGGTTTGGTTTTGTCAACTCAAAACTAATCCTATAACCCTGAGTTTGTTGATCTACCATCATGGTACAGGCCCCTGGCCACCATACAGACTTATCACTTTTTTTTTTTTTTTTGATTTTCTATCAGAGTTAGTACTGGCGGCAAATAAAGTCCTAATTGTAGGTGATTTTAATATCTATAGATAATGAAAAAGACACATCGGGATTAGCATTTAGAGACAGTCTAAACTCTATTGGAGTTAGGCAACACCTGTCAGGACCCACTCATTGTCATAACCATATTTTAGATGTAATATTTGGCACATGGAATAAAAGTTGATGCCGTTGAAATTCTGCAGCAGAGCGACGACATCTCAGATCATTACCTAGTATCATGTATACTTAATTTAGCTAAAGCTGCAAAGCCGTCCACCCGTTACAAAAATGGCAGGACTATCACTGCCCTGACTAAATTTTGCTTTGTAAATAGTCTTCCTTATCAGTTTCTGCTTTTCAGCATCCCAGATAGACTAGAAGAGCTCGATGTTGCAACAGAAACTATTGACTCTTTTCCAGCACTTTAGATGCAGTTGCTCCTCCTCTGCGCTTAAAGAAGATTAAAGAAAATAGTCCAACGCAGTGGTACGAGCAAACATTTTGTGGAAAGAGAGCATGATAGCATACAGAAAGGCCGTAAAAACTGCTTATTTTTCAACTCCCTTAGAATTAAACAAACACAACCCTACATGTTTAGTCTGTTTCTGTTGTTTTTTGCTTTTGTCACATGTTCTTTTGTCTGTTTGCCACCACTTGTTTGTCACCATCATTAGTTAATTCTGTTCCAGCTGTGTCCTGTTAATTCACTCGGTTTGGTTCCCTATTTAAGTTCATCCTTGTCATTGTCCAGTCACAGTTACGTAAAGTTAAGTTTAGTGTGTATGTTCCTGCTTGTATTGAGAACTCTGCACCAGTAAACTTAGTTTGAGCAACGTGTTTTCCTGTCCTTGCCTTCCTGCCTGAGCGACCGTAACACCTAGGTATTTATTTGAAACAGTGGCTAAATTAACAAGAAACTAAGCTTCAACTACTGACATTTGCAAACAGCAGCTGTAATGACTATGAACTTCTTTATGTGCAAGATTGATAATATTAGGAAGAAAATTATAACTATACAACCAAATACTACAGTATCGCACAAGACAGTGCACTGTAGTGTCACTGAGAAAATGTTTTATTCATTCACTGCTACAGGAGAGGAAGAATTGGCTAAATCATCAAAATCAACAACATGTATCAACAACAACATGCATGCATTAAAGGGATAGTTCACCCAAAAATTTAAAATAGACCATGATTTACTCACCCTCAAGTCATCCGAGGTGTATATGACATTCTTCAGACTAATAAAATTGGAGTTATATTAAAAATGTCCTGGCTCTTCAAAGCTTTATAATGGCAGTAAATGGTTGTGTCGTTTATGAAGTCTGTAAAAGTGCATTTATCCATTATAAAACTGCTTCACACAGCTCTGGGTGTAATAAAGGCCTTCTGAAGCAAAGTGGTGAGTTTGTTTAAGAAAAATATCCATATTTAAAAATGTATAGACTAAAATAACTAGCTTCTGGCAGTCATCGGTACGCATGTGGACTTGCGCTAAAGGAGTAACCCTGATGTGATGTAAGTGTTGTTTTTGGCAGCCTATTTTAATTTTAGTTTTACTCTAGTCTTTGTATCAAGTTGTCATTTTAGTTTTTATTAGTTTTAGTCACGTTCATACTCTTTTTAGTCTAGTCAAGTTTCAGTCGACTAAAAGACTGAGCATTTTAGTTGCTGCTGCTGTTATTCTGTCTGTTGCTTTATTTAAGAGGCAGTAACTGTACTTGCTTATACAGTGACATATAGTTACATTAATTCATGCACTTAATTCAGTATATACCTGTGAAATAACTGTTTTATTGTGAATCATTTATTGAAAAATTCTGGTTTACTCAAGGCTGAGAATCAGTACCAACACTAAAAGCCCATTCAGGCCCATTCCATGGCCATCATTCTTTGTGGCATGTGGGCTGGGGGAAAATGGGCTCTGTGGACTGTTTTGCTACATTTTCCTGAATTTAGCTACAAGTAACAACACTTTATGGATACCTTTTATTTATTTATTTTTTATTTGATGATTTAATTCAACAACACTTTCAGAGATGCTACCAGCAATTTATTGATTTTTTTATTTCTTATTTCAACTGTGTTATATTTCTCCACATATGAATAACTAATAACTCAAATGAATTATCATGTCTATCATACTAACAAACATTTGACTTTTTCTATACTCTAAATATTTCCATATCCACTATTTTGTAAAAACATCAGCAGCCATTTGATTCGCCAGCCTTAAACACAATAAACACTAATTAATATATTGATTATAATTATTTGGTTTAGATTGATTTTCCACTGAATTACAGCACACACAAAAAAATGGGTAACACTTTACAATAAGGTTCATTGGTTATCTACATTAGTTAACATGAACTAATAACGAACTGCATTTATTTATCTTTATTAATGTTAATTTCAACATTTACGAATGCATTATTACAATCTTGTTAACTGTAGTTAATAGTTAATGCACTGTGAACTAACATGAACACACCATGAGTAGCTGGATTTATAACTAACGTTAACAAAGATTAACAAATACAGTAACAAGTTAGTTCATGTTAGTTAATACATTAACTAATGAAACCTTATTGTAAAGTGTTACCAAACAATGTTTTCCTGTTATATTCATACCTTTATCAGGTGATCTGCAGTAGATCAGACAGCAGAGCAGGAGTGCAGATCCAGATGCAGAAATACAGAGAATCAACACCATAATGTGTAAAACAGAGAAACCTGTGAAACAGACAGTTATTAGACAATGTTGTTATTGTGCAAGTCCCTTTAGTGTACACACTACAATCGACAGGAGTGTCTCGCAGTCCGGACAAATCTTCTGTGTGCATTCTGAGGATTATAGTGCTAAAAATCGGTTGAAACTGTCTACAACACTGAGAACATGCACAAACTACAAGAACTTTGGCCAAGCGGCAACCCCGACCAACAACAAAAAAATTATACAATTTGCTGATTGTAGCTCTCCATTCAATGAATCTTATTGAGATTTAACAGAGGTTTAGATGCTGATGTTTTATTGAAAATATTTGTGGCTTGAAAGTATTGTTGGTTAATAACAAATACACTTTTGGTCTTTGTTAAGATTAGTGAAATATTCTATGTTATGATGCTGAACACTATAGAATCTGATCATCTTGTTTCTGGATTTCTTTGCAACAAATTATGTGTTTTAGTGAACACTGTTACAAAGACCACAAACAGCCAAGAGTCAAACTGCCCAACTAAAGGAAACACTGATTACCATAATGGTGACCAAACCATTTAATAAATAACATTTAATAAAACATCAACATCTAAAACTCTGTTAATTCTCAATAAGAGCTTCTGTAGACGTCTGACAGAAATAAAGTCAGTCTGGTAATGCTTGTTTAATCCTCCTCTACTGAGATCTTCAGAAATGTAATGTCTTCTATTATCTTCAGTTGATTTCATCTAAGGCTGAGGCTGAAGTCAGTTGTAGTTCTTGTGTTTCTCTTTCCTTAAGTGATTCTGCTCTTTATCATCAGGTGTCACCATTAATGGTCAATCAATCACTGCCCTATTTTAGCCCCAATTTTCACTAACCGACAGTTTTTGCGAAATCATTGATGTCCATACTGGTTAAATGTCACAGAACGCAAATAAAAGAAACAAGGTATGATGGAGTGTAAGGTGTCCCATTTCTTAGAGAAATATTTTCACCCCACGCCTTGCCACTCAATGGGCAAGGGGAACGGTGTAGGGGTAGGGAAGGCGAAGGGGTATAAAATAGAATTGGGATTGGGCCACAGACACACATGTACCCTTCACTAAAAGGGGACATTCCATAGATTTCTATTGTTTTTATCACTAATTATAAATATTACAGCCTAACCCAAGTGTTTCCTTTTAAGAATATCCATTTAAACATTGGGAGTGATTGTTATATCTTTATCCAAAGCAATAACAGAAAAAACATACAGAAATATCTTCCAAATCTTAAAAAAGTCTAAACAATTAGACCAACCACAGCTAATGCATTGTAGCTGAACAGTTACCGGTGTTAATCTTTTAATTTTATTAACATTTATATATACAAAAGGTGATATTAATAATTTTATGAATGATTTTGTAGCATAATGGACCATGCAAAATAAATACTACAGTGAGTTATAAACATTGGTGTGTCATTCTTGTTTTGTAAAGATTGTTTACAGATGAAAATATTGTAACACTAGTAGTGTTTTTATGTCATTGTTTTATGAGTAACAAAATGTGCTTCCTGGGTGACAACCATTTTTCATTGTTTAAAACATGGATGAAGAATTTTGGTTATTTTTGCATTTTGAATGTAAAATTTACTGCTGTGCCCAGTTGAACTGTGTGAAGAGTTTTAAAAAAGTGACCCAAGTAGGCTTTTGATAAATAAGCCCTTAACATTGTACAAACAACAACAACAAAGCATAAAACAACTGTAACTTATTACTGAAATCACAAATTACATTACAAATCCCAGGCTGAAAAAGGGTCCCACTCCAGCTCTGATCATGGTTTTTCATTGTTTGACTTATTTCTCACACCTGTCCTTCATTAGTTCATGTGAATATAATGCCCTCATATCCTCATTGTCTGGTGTTGTTTGTGTTTGACACGCTGTTATGTTTTCTGCCTTTCTCGTGTTGAATTATCGTTATGACAGTTTATGCTCTTTTTTTTTGTTTAATAAAGTTCATGCTGCTTTTTAAGATCCTCTTTGTCTCAACTTCACCATCCGAGACAGATATCTTTGCAATTACATGAATTAAATGAAGACATTTAATTAATAGTAATAAATATATGACTTAATCTGAGTATATATCATGTGCTTTTCCACTGCATGGTACCGACTAAAATGTGACGTGTAAACACAGATCACTGATTGGTCAGATAGAATCGTCACTACTAGCGCCAATGGATTTGCGTCACCAAACCTGCTAGCAGTAGCAGCCACGGCAGTATCGTTCACACAACTTGCTTCCCATACTGTCTTGGTTTTTTGTGCAGTATTTTGTTTTGCTGCCATAAGAGTCCTTTGAAACAAACATTTTGTTGAGCGATGAAAAACATCCACATGCCGAGAATCAAGAACACCATTCCTTCGATGGGCTCCATTGGTCCTGTTTCGCAGGTTTTTTTGTGAGTGTCATGTTTACGGTGATGACATGGCAGTAGAGACAACCTCTTGAAACGGTACTACTGCAGTGGAAAAGCAAGGCAAGGCAAGTTTATTTATATAGCACATTTCATACACAATGGCAATTCAAAGTGCTTTACATGGAAAATGAAATTAAAACAGTGATAACATATGCATAAGAAATAAGAATACCATGTGTAAGAATTAAAAATAAAACAGGATAATTAAAACAGTTGCAAAGAGAATTTAAAAATAAGAAAGAAATATAAATATACAGTTGTAACGATAATTAAAAAGAATACAATGATTTTACATATATAAAATAACAATAACCAGAGATAAGAACAATGGTAAACTAAAACAGTTAAAAATAAAATTAAGATGATGCATAGATTAGAATAGGTGCAATCAGTGGGACGTACAGTGGCACAGTGCTCATTCAGTAAAGGCACAGCTGAACAGATGTGTTTTGAGTCTAGATTTGAATGTGGCTACTGTTGGAGCACATCTGATCTCTTCTGGAAGCTGGTTCAGCTACGGCTGGCACAATAGCTGAACGCAGACTCTCCTTTCTTTGAGTGAACTCTTGGTATTTCTAACTGACTTGATCCTGATGATCTGAGTGATCTGATGGGTTTGTATTTAATCAGCATATCTGCAATGTATTGAGGTCCTAGGTTATTGAGTGATTTATAAACAAGTAATAATACTTTAAAATTGATACTAAGTGTAACTGGAAGCCAGTGTAAAGCTCTGAGGACTGGTGAAAAATATATCAAGAATCAGATGCTTTGCTTCCAGGCAAGACTTAGAGAAAATCTGTAGCGGCTTTCTATTAAGCCGCTCGTTGGTAGTAGGATTTAGCATGTTTGAAAACGCATGCAGACGGAGGTAAAATGCAAACAGTGTCTTTGTTTATTGTGCTTCAATGATTAAACGATTGCTTCCAGTAAGCTTCCTGTGGTGTCATTCTTTCCAGTTCACAGAATACAAATAACAATTCCACACCATACTGAATACAATCAATCCACCTTGCACGCTGCTCTGCCGTGCGGTCGAAAACTGTGGGCTTCCTCACTACCAACAAACCTGTGTCTCATTACTCTTGGCTCTTACTATCCCATACCAGAACGCCACCCAATGGACGAATGTATAACTACACACAAATGGCTTCAACAAACTCGTTCATGCTTTCATCACCAGCAGGGTGGACTATTGTAATGGTCTTCTCACTGGCCTTCCCAAAAAGACCATTAGACAGCTGCAGCTCAACGCTGCGGCCAGGATTCTTAGCAGAACCAGAAAATATGACCATATCACGCCGATGATAGTAAGCTGATTTAGTTATTGATTTGACATGACTATTGAAACTCAGGTCGGACTCCAAGATCACACCAAGATTCCTGACTTGATTTTTTTGTTATTAGACCTTTAGCCTCAAGATATGCAATCACCTTGAGAATTTCATCTTTGTTTCCAAATGCCATAAGTTCAGTTTTGTCTTTGTTTAACTGAAGATAGTTTTGGCTCATCCAACTGTTAACTCCATCAATGCATTCGCACAGAGGGTCAATGGGGCTTTAGTCATTAGGTGATAGTGCTAAGTAGATCTAGGTGTCGTCAGCATAGCTGTGGTAAGCCATTTGGTTCTCTCTCATTATTTGGCTCAGTGGCAGCATGTACAGGTTGAATAGGAGTGGTGCTAGAATTGACCCTTGTGGGACTCCAAAAGTCATGGATGTCCAGTCATACTTATGGTCACCTATACTCACATAATAACCTCTCCCTTCTAAGTACGACCTGAACCATTTAAGGACTATCCCAGAAAGTCTGACCCAATTTTCAAAAAAGTATTTTATGTACAACTGAATGTAAGTGAATAACTAAATTAAATTGTGTTTTAGTTTAAGCTCAAACAGTGGAATATTTTTCATATTTCTGACTCACCCAGTCTCTCCAGTACCACGGTTGCATTGGCTGAAAGTCTTCCAGCAAACACTTGACACATGTAAACTCCTTTGTCTTCAGTTCTGACACTCTTCAGTCTGAGAGAGAAGTTTCCTTTGGGGATTTCATCAGCGAAGAACTCAACTCTGTCTCTGTATCGCTCATGTGCTGCCTCTGGTATAATTTCTTTGTTTTGGTAGAGCAGAACCGGAATATCTTCATCTCCGTCTGTTTTCTTCCATGAAACCTGTTCAATGTGTTCAGGTGTGATGTGAGAGTCTACAGAGCAGTTCAGAGTGACGTCCTCACCCACAGAGGCAGATATAGAGCGACTCGATCCTGATACTAGCAGACGCTCTGAAAGAAATCACAACATAAATTCAGTAATGACTAGTTTCTGTAAAATCATGTTAAAAATGGAAGAAGGAACTCATGTGATCCACACTCACCAACATCTTTTATTTGAACCTCAGTCTCTCCAGAATCCTGCTGACTGTAAACTCTACATGTGTATTTTCCCTCATCTTCAGCTCTCAGATTGTCCAGACGGAGGGAGAAGTTTCCATGTTGAATCTGATCAGTAAAGAAATGAGCTCTGTCCTCATAATCCTGATGCTGGGACTCTGGTCGACTCTCACCATCTTGATACAGATGAACCAGAGCTTTAGTGTCTGTTCTTCTCCATTCCACCTCCAGACCCTCCATTGGTAAAGGTTTATGAGTATAACAGTACAAAACCACTGAAGATCCCAGGGGAGCAACCAGAGGACCAGAGGGACTGTGCACAGTGAATCCTGAAAATATATTGATTGATAATCATCATCAAAAAAAAAAAAAATAAAATAAATAACAAGCATATCTGTCAGTTCATCTTCAAATCTAAAAGAATTTGTGTTCATACAGTGGGTATGTCAAACAAGGCACTTTCACTTTCTTTGTTTAAAAAAAATGTTGTATGGCCGGTCAAATCAGGTCACCAGGAAACGCAACCTGAGAAAAACAGACACCACAGCAACTCATAAACACTGTTGATCAAATCAAAGCTCAAATAATTGTTCATATCGTCACTAAACACAAACTATTGCCCAGCTCCAAACTGATAAATGCGGACAATTAGGAATTAAGATTTTTGCAAACATTAGCATCATGCATTTCTGTAAAGCTGCTTTAAAACGTGTGGATTGTGAAAAGTGCTATACAACTAAAATGTACTTGATCACAGCATACAGTAAAATCTGAAACAGATTAAAGTGGAAGATGTTCAGATCATTTTCTGTGAAGCCACATATGTGCTGTTTTAGAGAATGACGATCACAACAACTACAACTTTCATAATGGACTTGAAGGGGGTTTGAGTCAAGAGATCACAGTAGTTAGCTGGTACATTAAAAACACCAAAGACCTGTGTATGAGAAATGCAGGAACGATAAAACTAATGATCAGAAACTAGTTTATTAAATAAAAGAAATACATTATAAAAACGGCTGTGGATAGAAATCAGTCATCTCCCAAGAAAATCAACCAACAACACTGATGAAAGCTCGACTGCTAAAACTTGATATTTTCTGCTTCAAAACATGCATTTAAAATAAAAACAGTAAAACTAAATTTTTTGTTAATAAATTCATAAAAACGAATTTCTAGAATTCAAGCAGAAGCCCTTAGACCACAAAAGTCTTTAAGTCAGTGAGCAACATAAATTCAGCCCAAACCGTGGACACTAGTGTGCATAGATTTAAATGGGACATAATTAAAGTGCCTTGTCTTCAGAATCAGCTTAAAGACAGAAAATCAATGTACATACCGTCAGATATAACTGCAACTGCTGCCACAAATATAAATGTAAGCAGATCCATGATCAGCTGAAATAATGATCATCTCTCACGACAGAGTTAGAGACAGAGAGTTCTGTTGAACAGCAGCTAATCCTGATCAACCAGTTCTGATTAAATGGAAAAACGTCAATGAAAAAATGAAAACCTCTGCAATGGGAGTAATCTGAAACTGCTGACAGATCAAAATAAAAGACTCAGAAAGACTACATAATAGCCTACAACATCTTTAAAGGCTTATTCAGGGAAGTACTGCAGCATGCACAAAATGTTTGAGTTATTATTTTAGGTATAGGGTGAATTTAGGTTGATTGGGACATCTTTTGCCATTGAGATGCCTTGGAAAAAGTGTCCCAATCACCCTGAATTCACCCTATCTCTGTATTTAGTGTCTGCAATGTCAATTTATAGTCTTTACACATCAGCTTGGATACTTACATGATTTAAAAAAAACAACAAAAAACAATTCCAAGACGTTGACGTCACGTCAGGTCGTCACGTGGGTCAACCGTTCAGTCAGACGTTCAGAGTACAAGACGTTCGGATAGACCAGGGGTGTCCAATCCTGATCCTGGAGGGCCACTGTCCTGCAAAATTGAGCTCCAACCCCTATTAAACACACCTGAATCAGATTAATAGTCTTATTAGGGATACGAGAAACTTCTATGCAGGTGTGTTGAGGCAAGCTGGAGCTAAACTCTGCAGGACAGTGGCCCTCCAGGACCGAGTTTGGACACCCCTGGGATAGACGGTCGGTTTGACGTTCGTTCGATCGGTCGGTCGTTCGTTCATTCGTTCAGAGGTTTAATTTTGGCCCGAGGTACGCGCCATACAGAAAACACGCCATTTGGCTTTAGAAAGTGGTGTGTATGTTTACGCTAAGTCAAGATGTCATGTTGCGTAATGAATGGCTGGTAGCAAATGTATTTGTAATGTGTCATTCGTGAGACTCACAGTTAGGACCAGCTGTAGTTTCATGTCTTCGGTCTCCAGTCTTCTGGACCCAATTGCACAGCCAGCTGGAACGCTGTGGTGAACATTTGTGCAACGATCCTAAAAAAGTCCACACTGTAAGGGCCACGCTGGACACGAATCAATTGAAAGAATGCGCAAACCTATATAGGAAAGATTTTTGTTTGTAAATTGTTTAAGTGCTTGGACACAGTGTAAGTGCTTGGATCATTTTTGGGGTACTTTTCTTCAAAACTAAAATGACTTTAAACATAATACATTAATAGTCCAGGTCACTCTGAACAAATATAATGACAGAATGAGCAAACCTATAAGGGAAGGATTTTCATGAGTGTTTGGAAATGGGACATGGTGTAAGTGCACTATGATGTTTGGGGTGTTTGCCTTAAATGTTCTCCAAAACCATACAGTAAAATGACTTGAAAATGAATGCAGTAATAGTCTGGGTGACTCTCAATTGAAAGAATCAGCAGGGTTTGAGAAAATTGAATGTGGCTCGAAGGGAAATCAGCTTTAGGAGCCACCAGGCGCTAGCCTTGAAATCCAGACGCACCTTAGCGGCAGCAAATTTAATCTGCCCGCGAGTGTCATCTAGCAACTCTCAATACCCTTCTGAGCTGGAAAAGCCTAACTCTGGACGGACCAATCACATCGTGAATAGAGTCGGTGGGCGGGCTTAACGACAGCAGAGTTGCGACGGTTCCTGCTGCTTGAAAACAAAGGAGATGGAGGCGACTGGAGGTGTTGGCGAACAGCGGTCTTTCGAATCTGCTTTGGCCGCGACTCTGAAAGATTTAAAGTTAAGCTTTTCGTTGAAAAAAGAGCAAATAACCGAGAGCTCTAACTATGTCAGCTTTTTCTTTGCTCTGGTTGGTTGTAGCGCTATCCAATTGCATGCAGAAGGAGTTTGAAAGACAGCCGTTAATCCGCCTCTCGGATTGAGCCCTGTCAATTGATGTGGGTCTGGCTTGTCAGGCTAACCAGGCGCCCTCTGGAGGGAAAAGATTCCTGTGTGTATAAAAATATATACTTTTTATTTATACTTAGAAACACAAGCCATTTTTTGTCTTGCAGGACTCACATAGTATAACATTTCAAATCATTTAATTTTAAGGATCAGTATCCGATACAAATGACAGCCCAACACATAAATCTCCACAAATCACTCATTAAAAGTCCTTTTAAGAGTCTGCCTTTGTATTTTATAAACGTATTACAGCTTTGATTCATATAAATGTAACTTGCTACCAATTTAGCATACATTTTAAATTAAACAATCAAATGTTATTCCTCTGTGTGTGTGTGTGTGTGTGTGTGACATTATATATATATATATATATATATATATATATATATATATATATATATATATATATATATATATATATATATATATATATATATATATATAAAGGACTAATATATTCTGAAGTTAGGTGGAGTGCTAGTCCACTACGAAACTCCGGCAAGAAGTGTGACAGGAGACAGAAGATCGTTTGACTGATTTATATCTCGTCAGTATGACCATTCACATGTTCAACATACAGCCATTAGGAAACAGAAGTGATAAAGTGTGGTTTACTTTAGGTTGCAATAAACAAATAAATTATATATCAGAATCGGTCTGCATACAGTAACATAAACATTTACCTCAGTATACATCATCTATACACGTTATTGTCTACAGCACGTTAAATGGCGCTTACACTGTGCATCACTCGCCTCAGACACATTAAATCACGATATGATCAAAGTCATGACGATCGGATATACTGTCACGACATGAAAGGGTTAATATATCGCGACATAACAGATCATACAAAGATGAATGAACTTACATTCATGCACGCACAGTTATCACTCATATTAGACGGCGGCAGAAACGAAACTGAAAGTAAACAAAGACGCGATGACAGCACTGCCGTCAGCTCGCAGTACGTGCAGAACCACGTAATACACATAGAAATGCTATATAAGGAATTTAGTACAATATATATACAATATATAAACACACACACAGATCAGTGAATAACATTATGACCGCTAACAGGTAGGCTTGTCACGATAGTCAATAAATCAATTAATCGCACAATAAAAAAATGAGCTCGATAATTTTTCCGGCCGCGATAATTTCCAGCGTCCGTTTTTATAACTATTTTTGCCGAGCGTTACATTATATGATCACGCTCTTATACATGTATGCTTGTAAGCGCGACAAGACACAAGAGAATGCGCTGTGTGACAATGTCTGCGTCTCAAGTCAGCTAATCGAGGGACACTCTGACACACACACACACACACACACACACACACACACACACACACACACACACACACACACACACACACGTTGTGTTTCCATGTTTTGTGGGACATTCCATAGGCGTAATGCACAAACTGTATTTCTATCCCCTACACTGTCCCTGCCCCTAAACCTACCCATCACAGGAGACATGCTGCATTTTTACTTTTTCAAAAAACATTCCTTAGTGTGATTTATGACCTGTTTTCCTCATGGGGACCAAAAAAATGTCCCCACAAGGACAAAAATTTGGATATTGCCATCTTTGTGGGGACATTTTGTCCCCATACCGTAGAATGCGCTATTACCAATGTCCCCCCACACACACACACACACGCACACACACACGACGCACAGACAGACTCGCGCACACGCACACACACTCGACGCACAGACAGACTCGCACACACACACAAGAGTGGGTGTTTCTAAATTCGTGGGTGTTTAAATCACGCAATGAAAATGATCCCCTTCACCCGACCCCACCCCTAAACCCTACCCACACTGTGACGTGGGCAAATCAGGTAACACAGTGGAAAACGGCCCTCTGTTTATGGCCTCACCCACTGATGAGGTCACTCCTATACTAACCTGCAGAGACATGTACATGGAGTCAGTCTCCTGCTCACATCGAGGTATCTTTTGCTTATTAACAAACAATAACAACAGAGATCATTTTGAGTATTCTCATATTAGCAGTCTTAAATAAACTTAAAGTGTTCTTAAAGTAGCAGGAGCACTGATGATGTCATTAATGTTCATCACAGAACAACGGGAACAGAGGAAATTGTAGCTTTAATGATGATTAATCTTTATTTCATTTATTATTTATGCAGTTAAGAAAGGTGTTGACAACTATTACATTTCTGTATATGTCTAACAGAGAAGGTTTTTAATTGTGATTAACTACAGAATTTTTTTTTTGATTAATTAGTAAAAAAAAAAAGTTCATCGATTCCCAGCACTACCTACAACACAATCATCCGTTGCAGTTTTCCCAGATGTTTATTCAAGTGCATTCTGTTTTTTGTTAACAGTCCATTGCTTTTTTTGTTTTGTTCATTTAGTGAGGATATTTAAAATGCTTTCCGTTTTCAGTGTTAAATTGTCTTTAGAAATAAAAGTTTATTGATATTTGAAAAGGTGTACCTGCATTATTATGACATTATCATTATTTTAAATGAAAATTCTCTCAGAAAGACAATATTATCATTTATCGCAATAATTTCTTGGCCAATTTATCGTCCAGCAAACTTTGTTATCGTGACAGGCCTAGTGACAGGTGGAGTGAATAACTAGGATATATTAGGCAGCAAGTGAACATTTTGTCCTCAAAGTTGATGAGCAGGAAAAATGGACAAGCGTAAGGATTAGAGCAAGATTGACAAGGGCCAAATTGTGATGGCTAGACGACTGGGTCAGAGCATCTCCAAAACTGCAGCTCTTGTGGGGTGTTCCCGGTCTGAAGTGGTCAGTATCTATCAAAAGTGCTCCAAGGAAGGAACAGTGGAGAACCGCGACAGGGTCTTGGGTGGCCAAGGCTCATTGATGCACGTGGGAGCGAAGGCTGACCCGTATGGTCCGATCAAACAGACGAGCTACTGTAGCTCAAACTGCTCAAGAAGTTAATGCTGGTTCTGATAGAAAGGTGTCAGAATACACAGTGCAAAAGCACCAAAAGTTGCACGTGAGCATCAGAACTGGACCACGGAGCAATGGAAGAAGGTGGCCTGATCTGATGAATCATGTTTTCTTTTACATCACGTGGATGGCCGGGTGTGTGCGTTGCTTACCTGGGGAACACATGGCACCAGGATGCACTATGAGAAGAAGGCGAGCCGGCGGAGGCAGTGTGACGCTTTGGGCAATGTTCTGCTGGGAAACCTTGGGTCCTGCCATCCATGCGGATGTGACTTTGACACGTACCACCAACCCAAGCATTGTTGCAGACCATGAACACCCTTTCATGGAAACGGTATTCCCTGGTGGCTAAGGCTCTTTCAGCAGGATAATGCTCCTGCCACAAAGCAAAAATGGTTGAGGAATGGTTTGAGGAGCACAACAAGTTTGAGGTGTTGACTTGACCTCCTAATTCCCCAGATCTCAATCCAATCGAGCATCTGTGGGATGTGCTGAACAAACAAGTCCGATCCACGGAGGCCCCACCTCGCAACTTACAGGACATAAAGGATCTGCTGCTAACATCTTGGTGCCAGATACCACAGCACACCTTCAGGGGTTTAGTGGAGTCCATGCCTCGACGGGTCAGGGCTGTTTTGGTAGCAAAAGGGGGACCAACACAATATTTGGAAGGTGGTCATAATGTTATATACATGCATACATTCAAATATTTAAATATAATACAAAATAAGCAGAATAAATTGAGAAAAAAATAAATATATATAATTAATACAAATTATAATTATAGATAGATAGCTAGATAGAGTATATAAAGTTAAACTACACTTTTATAAAAAATAAAAAGTATCAAACATGGAGTCCTTTCCATATTCCTCAGTTTTATTTATAATATCAGCACATAGTCGTTGTACAGTGAGGATGTCCTCGTTTACAGAAAACCCGGCCACCTCTGCGTCACCTTAACATACAAAACACGTGTTTAATATCACATACATGAAGAGGAGGGGGACCAGACACGAGCGGATTCCAGTACGGCGACGACTTTCCCAATCATATATTCCACAAGTGATTTCAGAAGTATAAATACAATTCCAGGCTTATTTATTATTTCATTATTTAATATCTGTTTAAAATCACTATTCTGCATCCACGAGAATAGCCAGACCGCCACGCAAGGTCGTCCCATCAAATAAGTGTGTGTGTTTATACGCTTTACAGGTGTGTGTGTGTGTGTGTGTGTGACAAGAGAGACAGTGAGAGAGAGAGAATCATGGGCAGGAGGTATCTTACAGTCGAGCTTGAATTGAACACCGCTCTGCCGCAGCCGGTGCTCTTGTGTACGTTTTCCCGTTTTAATACTGCAGTTCTGTGATGAAGCAAATCTTTACACCGTCTCATATTCGCACACGTGGATGTTCAGACACGTGTGTGTGTGTGTCAGTCCACGACACATCGGGAGCTGGGAGACGCGGCATCTGATCCAGGATCATGCCGACGTAGCTGGCCACGTCTTCACCGCTCCTCGTACATCTGAATGAAGGGATGTTTCTGACAGACGGAGAGAGAGAGAGAGAGAGAGAGAGAGAGAGAGAGGTTTGGTTACTTTCATTTCTTTAACTGAACAGCACTTCTGCTTTATTCTAGTTCCTCACACATGCACCTCTCATGCTTTAATAAATATCCTGACTCTGTGACTGGTAACAGATTTCGAAGCCCCCAAAAAAAGTGCATCCATCCATTATAAAAGTAATCCATACGGCTCCAGTGGTTAATATAGGCCTTCTGAAGTGAAGCCATGCATTTGTGTGAGAAAATATCCATATTTATAACTTTGTAATCAGTGATTATAGTTTATAAAGTTATAAAAATGGATGTTTTTCTTACAAAAATACAAGGCTGTTTGGCTGAAAGAAGGATGTCGATACACCAAGGATGAGTAAATCATGGGCTAATTCTCATCTTTGGGTGACCTATTATTTTCAAATGACTTAAAATGAGACAAATATATATATTTTTTAAAGTTCAAGACTTAAACTGACATCAAATGTCTTATTTTATAATATTACCTCAACAACTATCATATTTATTGAAGAATCAGATTTACCAAAGTTTTGAAGGTGGGACAAACTACTAGGAAATTCAGTTCTTAAAATCTGTATCTAAAAATCTAACATTTATGCTAAAATGTATAATATGCATAAGGGAAAGTGCTGTGAACCAGTTTTTAAAGGCCAAATGAAGTGCCTTGAAACACGCAGCATTATTCGATGTGTTGACGTAATTTCCACTGAAACAGGAAGACAGGATGGGACCATAGACTGTAAAAAATATAGACGTAGTGTCCATGACGTCACCCATAGGTTTCTGAAGAGCAGTTTTGAAGCGTAAAGTAGGGTCGAGCTACCCACCTGTCACTCAAAGTGGCCACACCCTTAATTATGCAGAAATTTAAGGCTTTATATAATGTAAACGAATATAAAAAAAAGAATCTACATTTTTTTTAAAAATTCACCCCTCACAATTAGCCGTTTAGACCAAAATTAGAATTTGTCCCAGCCTGTAAACATGTTTTTTCTGCTGTAAAGTTGGCCATTTTAACATGGGGCTCAATGAGATTCTGCTCCCTTCTGGAGCCTGTCCCTAGTGGCCAGTCGATGAACTGCAGTTTAAGTCACTTCTGTATTGGCTTCAAGAGAGGTTGCCTCTTGGGCGGGACATATCAAGTAGCTCCACCCCTTTTTTACAACAGCCAATTGCGTTCCATTTACATCACAGCTCGACCAGAGCCATTGTCATTAACATCACTGATCCATACTGGCGAAAAGTTTTGTAAGTTTTGAACACTCATATCTTCTAAATGTCAATTTTGTCATTGTTTTGGAGCACACTAGCTTATAGAAACAATAAGACTAACTATATTCATACTAAAAGCCAAAAGACTTCAGCCAGAAAGCCAAAAAGGGACATTAAACTACACATAGTCCATCAGTAATGAAAATTACATTTCGTTTTTTTTTATTTTGTCAAATTTGATTTCCTAGATATGACAAATGACTTTTGATTTGTATAAGGATTTATGAAAATAATATTATAGCAATTATAAAGAGCAATGTTTTAGCCAATTAAACATTTTGTAGCATAATTGTTCAATGACCAAGGTTTTATTAAACATCATAATTGTTCCAGTCCTAAATACTTAACAAAAAATCCCTGATACGTCCCAGGTTTTCCATGACACGTCATGCTAACTTTATCATAAAAGCTTTCAGAAATGCTTCAGCAGGAAACAGGAACTCACCAGAAGCTCTTTGTACTTTGGCCTCTTGGACTCGTCCTTTGTAAGGCTGTTAGAGACAAAAGCGATCAAATATTGAGTCATCATTAGTGCAATCTGGAGCTCTTGCAGTTGCTCTGAACGAGCAGCAGGGGGCGTCTCCTGCATCATGTGATCTGAGTCATTACATCCCATCTGTGGAGTCCGCAAACTCTCAGAAAGAGGAAACGGCACAGATCACAGGGTGTGTGTGTCTTACCACAGGTTGACGAAGTTGATGAATTTGGGGGAGAACTGCCTCTCCTCGGAGCTGCTGAGCTGCGGCGGGTCGCCCTTCACCACCTGCGTCAGCTGATCGAACACGCTGTTCCACTTCGGATAGGGAAACCGCCCTGTGGCCAGTTCATACTGAAACACACACACACACAATCACAACACTGCAGCAGACTTTCAACATCACACAGCGCTGACACCATCAGCCACATGACAGGTCGCACATCACTCTCACCAGTGTGATTCCCAAACTCCAGACGGAGCGCACATCATAACCCTGCCTGGAGGCGCTGGGATCTATCCTCTCCGGCTGAAACACAAACACACAACATCACTGTGACTTTCATCGTATTCTGCACTCGTCATCAGCGCACGGCATGCTATTCTAAAGATAGTATATTAAGAATAAAAACGGTTTATTCATATATTAGAAATATTAATTCATTATTATTCATATCATTTATTTTTATATTATATATGTTTTATATTATTATTATTTTTTTTTTTTACTAAATATACTATTAAAATATTACAATTAATATATTTAATATATTATTATTATTATTATTATTCACAAAATTTGTATTTAAAAAAAAATTAAAAAATAATAATCGGTGCATTTTATTCTAAAAAAAAACCTAATAATAATGTATATTAATATATAAGGAATATTAATTTAATAACAAAAGTTATTACTAAATTTACTGTTAAAATATTACAATTCATATATTTATATTATAATTCACCCAATATATGATATTAAAATAACTTATATAACTTAATAAAAATAAAATATGTATTTAAATATATTATTTTACAAAAATATGAACAAATAAATAAACAAATAATCAGTACATTTTATTAAAAAACTAATAAACTATTATAATATGTATATTAGGAATATACATTTTATAATTCTAATTTTCAATTATTATTCAGGTTTAATTTATTTGCATACATTTTGATACTAAATATACTATTAAATTATTACAATTAATATATCAAAATACGATTATTATTAATAATAAAAATAGAAATATGTATTTAAATGTATTATTTAAACAAAAACAAAAAATAATCAGTGCACGCTATTATCGTATTATTACATTCTCTTTTTAATAATAATATTAATTATTATCATAAAAATAATAAATAGTAATTTCCTCCATTTCTAAATAGATTTATCTACTTCAACATTGGCAGGGAAAATATTCTTACGTGTAACCAATGAAAAACGATAAAGTCATGTCCCATATTTTTGTGATTTATTGTTGAATATTGTGTTTCACTAATAAACGTCACATTACACAAGTTACACGCTTCATGATTCATCTTCATCACTTTTTCATGGCACTAGAAGCACTAAAGTCATGGACTCATTCCTTCAGGATAAAGAGTCCTGGAAGCTTCGGGTTGATTTAGAGAAATATATACATATGATTATGAATCACATCAGACTGTCTCTACTACATTTTGCTGCTCTTATCTTGGCACAAATCAAAACAAATGCATGTTATTAAAAAATATATATTTTATAGAAGTGATATACTTTAAAATCGATTTTTCTACAAAAAAATAATAGAATTAATCCTGATAAATGCATTCGGGTTGATGAAATCCAGTCCTGTCCCACATGATTTATTGCTGGATATTCAGTTTCACTCAGCTGAATAAATGCAGTGCAAATGTTTTGACATGTCATGCTGTTTATGCCGTTTAATGACTGTAAAGAGCCGCTATGATCGTGGGTTCATTTCTCAAGAGACACTGATCAAATGTCTGGGAAATCACATGGGAACTGCGAGAGCGCAGGAGAGTGATTTTCCAGCACATCAGACGGTCTGTGAAGGCGCTTTACAGGTCAAAACAGGAGAAAAACAGATGTGCTCCCGTCCAGACAGCAGTGTGTGCGTGTGTGTGAGTCGCATACTGACAGCTGTGCATGTCAGTCAACACACACACACATGTTACTCATGTTTACAGACTGATGATGTCATGATGCAGTCGGGATGAGATCCCGCGCTCAGATTAGAGTATGACATCATCAGCAGCAGCAGAGCGACCGCAGAGCCGAGCTTCATTCATGGACACTCCTGCGGTTACATTATCCTACAGCAGATGCGCCAGGAAACTACTGACGTGGTTTCTGAAATTAACATTGCTTGTCAATGGTTGATTTTAATAGTTGTTGTTTGATTGTTTTTCAAATATTGCTATAAAATGTGACCAAGAGAGCAATGCTATTGACATTTATTAAAATCTATAAACACAGACTGCATCAGTGGAAAACTGCATGTTAAAGAAATGTCATTAAAGGGATAGTTCACCCAAAATTGAAAATGTGATGCTTATCTGCTTACCCCCAGGGCATCCGAGATGTCAAGACAGGGTTTAATATGGATTCATATGTCTGTGTGTTTTTACTCTCATAGAAATACACCCCATTGACATGCATTATACGAGCAACGGATGGAGTTAAAAATCTTCATTTGTGTTCTACTGAAGAAACAAACACACCTACATTTTGGACGCCTGGGGGTAAGCAGATAAACATCACATTTTCATTTTTGGTTGAACTATCCCTTTAAAAGCATTTTTTGTGTGGACTACAGTTTCTAATACAAGATGACCCTAATTCTAAGACTGTAGTTTTCATTTGATGACTGATTTCCCACCTAATTATCCCCTAAAATCAGAACCACAGACTGTGGAAGAAATATGGGCGTAGTGTCCATGACGTCACCCATTCTGAAGAGAGGTTTTAGAGGGTGAAATCGGCCGTTACCATCTTGTCAGCGCATTATTGTGCGTCACTCCCGGATAACTGACAAAGAGGCGGGACATGGGCGGAGCTAAATGATGCGATGACTAACAGACAGCAGACAAACAGCAATCCACCTGTCACTCAGAGTGGCCACGCCCTTAATTATGCAGAACTATAAGGCTTTATATATGAGTTACAAAAAAAATTCACCCACGTCACAGTCGTCATGAAGGGCAACATTAGCCATTTAGACCAAAAGTAGAATTTGTCCCAGGCTTTAAACATGTTTTATTCTGCTGTAAAGTTGGGCAATTGAACATGAGGCTCAATGCAATTCTGCTCCCTTCTGGAGCCTGTCCAGTGTTTTCCATACATTTATTTATTTGTGGTGGCCCACCACAATACCAACGTTGCCCGCCATAAATAGATTTCAGTTTTCACTGGGGTTGCCTAGCAACATAAAAAAAAACGTTTCTAAAAAAAAAAAAAAAGTGCGCCTCACGTTTTCAGACCTGAAAAACACGTTCTGTCCGATCGGGGCTTTGCATCTTCTAACGTTACGCTGTATTATGCATCACACTGTATTTCTTGGCTGCTTAAAGAGAGTTGTTTGATGACTGCGTCTATCAATATACTCCAGTTTTGAATGTAAATAATAATATCTCTGTTTTTACAGTATTTTTGATCAAATAATTGCAGGGGCCAGATTTACTAAACAGGGCAAATTATTACCACTGACGACGCTCAAATGAACGAATACAGACACAGTCGGATCATTTCCATAATGACCAATGCAATCTACCAGTTACAGACATGCTTTTTTGGGCTGTAAATAATGACGCAAACACCAGTAAATTGACAAGCGCAAACCTTAGTAAATCACCTTAAATACCCTCCTCTCATTAATGTTGCATCTGAAAGGAAAACTCCTACAAATGCATGCAAGAATAACCCTGTCCACGTCATTTCAGTGCTAATCTATCACTGCGTGTCTTTAGTAATTCCTGACAGGAGCTTTTAAGCCAAAAGAGTGTTTGCACTGGAGCAAGCTGTCAGTAAATCTGGCCCTTGAGCAGAAGAGCCTTCTTTCAAAAACATTACAATATCTAAGTAATAATAATAATAATAATATAAGTGAATGAATCTTACTGCCATGTACGGTCTGCAGCCTGCATCTCTGGTTTTGGCGATGGAGTCGACCAGCTGCCCGCTGATGCCAAAATCACACAGCTTAATGTTGCCGTTCCTGTCCAGGAGGATATTTGATGGCTTTATGTCTGCGGAGAAAACCGGCTTGAGTAAAACAGCGTCTAAACTGGAGAGAGTCCAGAGTCTTCTCACGCTAAAAAAACATGCAAACAAAACTAAAACTAAATGTTCGTTTTTCTGCCTCTCTTACCTCTGTGAATAATTTTCAAGTTTTCTTTTAAGTGGTTGAGTGCTTTTACAGTCTGAAACGACACAAGAGCGCATGTTAATGAACACTAACCAACGCACTGCTTATTAAAAACTCTGGATAAAATATAACTCACAGCTAATGTTATTTTCCCTAAAATCTCCTCTGGAATCACTTCGTCTAAAGAGGAATAAACGTATTTGTAGAATTTGTCGAAGGAGGTAGACATGAGCTCCATGCATATCCAGCAGTCCCCCTAAAAAACACACAAAACAAGGGTTTTCTGTGATAGAAAGACTCTCTCTCTCAAAAAAAACACATGTGAATGTAAGCAGACAAACCTCTCTGAAAAGAGCTCCGTAAAACTGGACGATGTACGGACAGTCGCTGCTCCTCATGACCACATCTAGATCCATCAGCAGCTGCTTCTGCTCGCCGTCTACCGTCGACCTGATCCTCTGTCACACACACACACACACACACACGAACGTCAGCAGAGAGTCTGATCCACATCGCAGCTTATTCTTATCTGGTTGATTTCATGTTGCACAGATAATGTATAAAACACGCACAGAACAATCTACTTCCCATATGCATTCAGAGTGTTTGAGATGAGAGAGTCAGTATGAACGTATGGAGACGCACGTAAAAAAAAAAAATGAATGCAAGAGCAAATGAAGACTTCAGATGCTAAAGCTGCTAAAAATGATAATAATCATATTGAGCGAATGCTCCCAACACATAGTATCCATTCATCAAATACTCAATTTTTAAACTTAATTTCCAAATAAATCTAATTATTACAAATAAATCACCATATAAACTAAATGACTGATCTAAAGCCCACATTGTCACTGTATGATTGAATACATTCTGTTGCATTATTTTCCTGTTTAACACTGTGAAGCTGGGAACCATTGGGAAATACCGGTTCGTTGGCAGAAACCACTAAACTCCACTTGCCTCTGCCACAGAAAATCCACAGAAACCAATCAGATCATATGATCGACTGTGTTTGTATGAGACTGCTTTAAATTGTCGAGCTGCAAGTTATGCTGTTTAAAGAAATGTTTTTAACTAAACAAGATGGAGGAGTGTGATGAAATGGAGGAACATGTGGTAGTTCCAGTCAATGGCAAAAGGAAACGTCATCAACCTCATAATTCTGCCCGTTCTTAGGCTAAAGAAAATGGATTTCGAGAGTAGCATATAAACACAACAGTGTTTCGTGTGCTGCTGTAACTCTGACAGAAACGGACATTACCTACAATACAGAACCGATCTATTCCACCCACCACAAAGCGCACACATGGACTTAGACACAGACAATCAAATTTGTTAAATGCATTTAAAGAATTGACTAAAGTGACATTTTTGAAAATAAGGAATTTCAATACCTGACTAATAACCTTTTCATTGCCATTAAAGTGAAAGCACTGAACCTAAACAAAGGAGCCTGATAAAAACACACTATTTAAAAGAAAAATGTCAGACAGACTTCAGGTTTTTGCATAAACAATAGATGCATGTCCGGCAAACGGGTGAAATAAGTGTGAAATAATGCCAATGAATTAAGGATCTATGGCCAAAGAAGAGCCTTTTTTGGTTCCACAAAGAGCCTTTCAGTTCTTAAAAGAGACATTTGTTTTCTTATTTTGAAGAACATTTTAATAAGCTAAAGAACAATTTTCCACTATAAAGAACCTTTAATTCAACGAAAGGTCGGAAATGGATGTTAACACTAGAACTACCAACACAGTCATTTTGACCATTTTTAAATTTTGCAAAGTAATAACTAGGCCTGTCGCGATTGGTCGATAGAATCAATATTGTCGACGTCAATATTTTTAGTCGACTATGAAATTGTATTAGTCCCGGTACTTTAAAAATGACAGCACTCTAATTAGAGCAGTATTTCTTAATTGGACCGCAGGAGTGAGGACGTGTGTGTGTGAGCTCTGCTTCCAAAAACAACAGAAACGCTTGCATTAGAAAATAAAGTGCAGTGTGGCGCGCCCGGGACACACACCTTTCACTGACAGATCATAGTATGGCGGATTATTGGGTTAAATGATCAAAAATATGTAAGAATGCACGTCCTGGCAAGTATTCAGGTAAACACAGTCTTTAGTGAACGTGTACAGAGATGAGTGTGAAATCTTAAAGGGACGGGCTTAATGTTAATCAAACGACAAAAGATGCTTGACTTTAATATATTTATTAAGAATCAGTGCATACTTAATTTACTATGCAGGAACATGCTGGCCATGGGAGTTTTTAGGGTTTTTAAAATCAAAGTCATACTTTTGGTATCGTGACTACACTATTCTATATAAAAAGTATTTGTTGATATTCTCTTTTTTTGTTGTTATGTTGGTTTACAAATTTGTACCTTTTAGATTTACATCTTGTCAAGGGCTTGTTAACATTTATATTTTTATAGTACACTACTGAATGGCAAAGTTGCAAGTTAAATGATATGTTTTTAAGTAAAATTGTTGAGAAAATGAGCCTTTAGATTAATTATTTAACTGTTTCCCTGTCAGCGTTTAAAAAAAAAAACTGCCAGCCATCGTCAGGGTTTTTGGCAATTTTCACCAAAATTTAATAGCCCATAGAATATTTTGTTTTATGAATATCTGAGCAAGCAATATATCAAAAGAAAGAGCTGACCCTCTTCTTTTAAACGCAAAAAAAAAATGTTTTATTCTAGCTTTAGCAACACTTGAATACAAGTAAGTTTCATAAAAAAGCAACATTTTGAGCAAAAAGCTGAGAAAATCATGTCTGTGTCTACAGATCAGATTCAGAGCGATGATCACGCACAGATGGAGGAGATCGAGTCCATCAACACCTCTAATCCTTCACTCGTCCTGTAGCTCAGGGTCCACATCTCATTCAGTATCATTAGGCAGTTTTGATTTATATGATGTTTAATGTTGACGATCACGTTATTTTTCATATGCATCTGCTTACATGCGATCGCTTGCTTTACTGCGTCTTCTTTGCCTGTGTTTTGAGCAGGAGATTCAGTACTCATTCAGAAGATGCGTAATAGTGCCCCCTTGCATCTAACAGTGAAGACACGGAAACCCGGAAAATTCTGTGTTTGGCCTGGACGCGTTCTCACAAATAATAGAAAATTCTGTGTTTGGCGGGAAAGAGTTAATAGATAAATTTGTCGATAGATTAATCAATAAGAAAATAGTCGTTAGTGACAGCCCTAGTAATCGCCCATATAGCTATAGTTCCATGACTTTTCCTAAATGTGTGTATATTTGGTTGTAATATTGTTATTTTGAGCATTTTTACCAAGAATGGCCATATCGCTCAAATTGACCCTTCGCTAAGCCACGCCCAAAAACCGCCACAGGCCAATCATGGCTTAGCAACCGTAACTAGGCGCGGAAGGTCTGTCAAGCTTTCGAGCGAGGAACATGCCGAAGCATTGTGCTTATGTATTGTGCAAATCTGATACCCGGTTTCCTATAAATTTGGACAGGGGTGGAATTCTTTCCCTTCCCCAAACCTAAAACCAAGGGAGAAATTACGCTGTTCTGTCGATTTGTCCTACCTTGTCAGATTTTCCTACCGTAGCGCAAAATTATAGCTATATCTATCAATCCATGCAGCCGCATGGAAAAATCCTACTGCATTAGCGTCTTTGACTAATTTGCGTGAAATATTTCAATGTAACTTTATTGAGGATTCTTATTGGGGAACAATTTCACAGTGCAAAATACCCCATCAGATTGTTGTGGATCAAGCAGTGTGGGAGAATCTATATATAAAATATAAGCGGGAGAATGTTATCATTGCAAAGTGGTCAGGCTAATGTATTGTGTTTATTCCACAAGTCTTATGGATAAGCTGTTTGATTTATAATTATTATGTTTACCCTGCTGTGCATGAACAGCTGTTCCTCAGTTTGTGAGTTTCCCATTGGAATGGTCAGCATGAGGCGGCTGCTGCTTGCGCTTGGACCTAATGGCTTTAGCTTCAATTTTGATGAAATTATTCTCTAATCGGTTGCATATTATGCCATGGATATATCCCTCGAATGCATACTGCAGTCCCTTTTGTCTTGCTCTCTCAGATATTTCACCTGTTCGCAAAAAATGTCTAATTATCTCCTTGGGAATGTCTGACACCGCATACATACTGTAATAGACGGGCCAGGCGCGAAAGCTTGACAGGCGGAGCCACAGTAACTAAGGAGGGCGGGGCTTAGCGAAGGGTCAATTGGCCTTTGCTCTCCCGCTTACACACAAAAGCGAGGCACGGACCTTCAGGCGCGATCTAGTAGCTCTTATTAGGGGTGTAACGATACACTCGAGTCACGATTTGATATGTATCTCGATACTTAACTTATGATACGATATGTATCACAATATCTGTGATACATGTATCACAAAAGTTTTTTTGTACTTTTATTATTATTAAAGCTACACTGTGTAACTTTTTTAGTTTATTCTTAGCTAAAAACACTTAGTTCTTTCAAAAATATATGTGCTCATTAACGTATATTTACTTCTTTCAAGTAATAAAGTAATTCTCGTAAGTTTATACAGTAATATGCCATTGAAAATACATATGGGTGAGGGGTTTGAATGCGTCGCTATGTTGCCCTCCATCTTGAAAGTACATTAGCCAAAGAGGGACATACCCGTAAATTCAAGCTTCGCCTTTCGCGTTTTAACACTCGGTGGCACTGTGGAATGTGAAGAGGGGGATCGCTTGAGACTGATATATGAAAACCTGAAAGCCTTTTTGAAAGTCTGTTGCTGATGGAGCATCACTCTTATTCTCGAGGATATGTATCAGAGTCACCAAGGACTGATAAAAGTTACTTTACTAAGATTAGCTTGCATTCGTCTGGGAACCTGATCGCTGATGTTAGCAATGAAATGGTAAAAAAATTACAAAAATGTAAAACTATTATTCATTTTACATAGATGTCATAACCTACATGTTAACTGACAAATTAAATAACTGCAAATTATAATAGTTTTCTAAAGTAGCCTCATCACTTGAAGGAACACTCATGGACGAGGTCGAACTGGAAGCCATGTTAATTTTGGACAAGATCGGCCACCGTAGGAGAAACGAAATCGGAATTGAGAGGAACAGAAACTAATATTCCCTGGATGGTCATATACCTTTTCACCGCTAGATGGGGGAAAATATCACACAGTGTAGCTTTAAAATAATATTATTATTATTTGGGTATTATTTAGCCTAGATGCCAGCAAATTTAGCCCCGCCCACAAAAATTTTTGCTCAGGCAATTCGGTCTGGAATCGCTCCATAGAGGAGTAATTATGCCTGAACAGAAACTGTTCGGACCAATGAAATCATCAGGGCGGGCTTTAGACGATGATGGACAGATGATCAACAGTAACGTAATCATCCACGTCATCAAAGGCGCTTTGGGTTGAATTTGCTCTTATTGTTCGTATATGCATTCACCTTCACTATTTCTCTCAGAAACGATGATCGTGTTGGTGAGTACTCTGTGTATCCTTAAATTCTTTTATTACAACACTGGCAAAGATTGTGTACACTCATCTTTTCTTGTAACGTTACTTAATCCAGTGCGCGTGCAGACAGGGTTGCCATGTTTTTTTGCAATGTCACGCACAATTGCTACTCAAAACTACAGCCCAAAACAATAACTTTCCGGGGGGTTCTCCGGAAAAAAATGACGTTTGGTTGGCAAAATATGTTATTTTGGCAAGGTTGCCAGCTAAAATTTGCATTCCTGGGTTTATATAATCACAGAATTGGGGTCGCTTCAACCCGCGGACATGGAGAAAAACACGGACTTGGCAACAGTGCAGTTGAGTTCTGTTGACATTTGACAACTAACGTTACGCGTCGCTCCGTTGCTCTGATTGGTTGTGGGTCTATCCAATTGAGGTTGAAACACACCCCATAATCAAAGCTCAATGGAGCGGTACCAGACTCATATTCTGACTAGGATTGATTACGGCCACGCCAGGCTAGGTATTATTATCAGGACCCACAAATATTCCCTATTGCATTATTATATATTATATTAAACATTATGTATAGCCGTTGTATGATTCTGTGTAATAAGATTATTAATGTAATAATGTCACTGAAATTCCGTAAAGTTTCATTTTTTCCACTCATGCATTACTCGCGCTTTCAACGCAGGCAGCATTCTCTCCTGGTGCTCGCTATGTCCCGCCTCTCCCGCTATTAATGCAGTATGTAAGAATAAACTATCTAAATGCTTGGAATAATCATACTACTAAAACTAAATGTGATCTGGTGATTTAAATGGTGTTTGCGCTCTGACCAATCCGGCAGCGCACTTCAGATGATCTAAGCAATCGATCACAGTTCTAAATCACAAGAAAGCATGTCGAAATGACCGCTCTCAAACTGTAAATGTTTAGCTCATCCAAGAATTTTTATGTTGTTTTCGCTCAGTAACACAATCATTTGAACGTCCGTGTTTACTACAGTATGCGTTGGTTTAAATATGTACATCATATAAAGCCATTGTCTCTCTTCAGAAGACTAGGATTAGACACTCGATTAGTTATTTTTACAATGCCTTTATGACATTTTTGCATATTTTAAGTTTGAGAGGAATGGACTTTAAAATGGAGGAATCCTCAGGTTTCATAAAGAATCTTCATTTGTGTTTGGAAGTTAAACGAAAACGACATGATGTGAGTAGCTACATGATGACAGAATTTGCATTTTGTGGTAGGCCTACATTTGTTCATTTGTGTATGTGAGAATTATAAATAGGCCTACTACAGCAAGTTGAGCCTTGGATAAAAACAACTATATATCGCGAATCATATCGTTGCCCACACAATTATATATAACAAAAAGAGATTGTAATAAGGATCTGCGTTTGCTTGGTGCTCCATTTAATCCATGTTGTGCGATTTTATTCAAATTGAGGATTTAGTTTGAGACACTATTTAAGGTGATGCTGTCATAAAATATGATGAAGCTTCATTCTAAAACCTTAACAGGCCTTATTCAGAGCAGCGCCATGACAGGTATGAGGGTAAGACTTACCGTGTTTTCAATGACATCCGCTGTAAAAAGCGTACAAAGTTCATAAATCACTTATCATTTTCCACAGCTCATTATCGGGAGTTTTTTGCCTACTAAAACTTCTTGGAAAGATATTTTTGCAGTGTTTCATCAGCAGAACAATTCAAAAGCATTAAATAACAGTACAACCCACTGAAGAGATGTATGGCTATCCCTCACAGCCTAGCTTTCATTCTCGTTAAAAATCAAAGATGGCGCCGCTGTGAATAAGGCCTATAGAAGCTTCAAATGTAAATATGAATCTAGTACGAACTGTCTGAATGACGGCTATGGCCATGGCTATGCCAGTAAAGACCCTGTATTTGTAAGAGTGTGTCTTACTTTGACAGCCATGATTTGTCCACTGGGTTTGTGCACCATATTGTTAACGGATCCATACGCTCCTCGGCCGATCTCTCCGAGATCCTTCAGGTCTTCCGCTGTGAAGTCCCAGTGCTGCTCCGGAGAGATCTTCAGCTTCCCAGATGACTCGATACTGTGTGTTCGCAGCCGTTCTCTGAAAAACACAGACGTGCAACGGTTCATGGTTGAGCTGGGAATGACAAAACTGCAGACTAGTCATGAAATCCTCCAGAGCTGAAGTTTAATAGAAATGCATTAATGGCTGCACGACAATGATCACAATAATTCTGCTCAACGACTACACGAATCATGGTTGCTCTCATTTGAGAAATGTCTTTAAATTTGATTATAAATCAAGAGAACATCAGCTCATAAAAAGGGTTTATTTGACCTCACCCAGATTCAAGTCGGTTGAGACACGTTTTAAAGCTCATTCAAGGTGTGGTGGCATTTTGACTTTACGAATACTAATAATCACCAAACGAGAGGCTCCAGTCACCTCCGTCTGCATGTAAAAAGATAATATGCCACACAACTGGCCGGCAAATTTGCAGACCAACTCCCGGCATGAAGGGGGAGATTGCAACAGAGATCACAAGGTGCATCCGTGTTTTCACAGGGAAAGATACAAGGCTGTTTTGAGCCGTAGTAAATGGACCCAGGCTCTTCCTAATCAAGAGAAAGACCAGCGCGAGGATGTTCCACAGAGGATGTGTTCCAAAAAATGCTTTTCTTACTTAGTATTTTTTCTTGTTTCTAGTCAAAATATCTAAAGATTCTTACATTAAGAAACATTTACTAGACATGTAAAATTATTGTCTTGTTATGGGAAGAAATTCCTCAAAATTAAGAGAGTTTTTGCTTAAAATAAGATAAATAATCTGCCATTGTGGTAAACAAAATAATCTTGTTTTCTGTTTGAATTAAGATTATTTTTTTTACCCCAATGGCAGATTATTTTTCTTATTTTAAGCAAAAATCCTCTTAATTTTGAGGAATTTTTCCCCAAGACAATATTTTACTTGTCTAGTAAATGTTTCTAAATGTAAGAATTTTTGATATTTTGACTAGAAACAAGACAAAATACTAAGTAAGAAAAGCTTTTTGCAGTGAGGTGTTGTATTTATTTTACTATCTCTTTCTCTTAATGTGTACATGGATTGTTTTGGTCAATAATTCATTGATTATTATGGCATATTTATCTAAATGTGTTCAGTTTTTCTTAATTCTTGAAATCTTGCCTTTTAAACAATGTGAAACCCCATCACTATGTCCTTAAATTATTTTCCTGGTCTTTTTATTTCTGCTTTTCCTCGGGATGAGGGTGAAGAAGCTGAAACGACCTCCTCCCAGGAAAACACCATTGACTTTTGAGCATTTCCAATTGAGTTTTTATTTGACATAAAATATATATTTAAATTTTGCAAAGAAATATGCAGAATTTTGTCTGAGAAATAAAAGGACACTTTCATTTTATAGTTTGTCTTAAATCACATTTAGTTAAAAAAAAGAAATCGGCCATATACGTCCCTATAGTTTATATATCATGTGACACAAGAAGTCACAGGAGTTGGACCTAAACTCTGCAAGAAGCAGGACTGAGTTTCATCAATGTTTCAGGATCAGTCGGATGTGAAGGGTGTGAAAGACCCAATGATCTGTACTCACATGTGTGGGTTCTGGAAAGGAAGTCCGGCAGTGTTCAGAGTGATTCTGGAAGTAGGTTTGATTGGAGGATTGGCAAAATTTAACTTCAGGGCTTTACGTTTACCTGACAGAGGAGGAAGAGACACAAACACACTCAGAGAGCTTTGAAGATACATTCGAGGGTGTATTTTGTTCAGGCTGCCATGGGATGATGACATCTATAACTAAGCCATGGAAGATGTGGGAAGAGACAAAAGTTCACTAGAGACATGCACATCTGAGCACCAGGAGAGGAACCCTAGAGCCAGATTTCCTAAAGCCATCAGGACAGGGTTTGAAACATGTTCAATGTGGAAAAACATTGAGGGCGACGACGGCTTTAGCAAATCTGAGCGCAGAGGACAGTGACTGCAGTCCGACATGCTCAAACCCTTCATGATCAAATCCACAAATCTTTCCCATCTATGTCCACTCATGATAGACAATAGAGCATCGCAAAGATCTGATCACATCCAGACACAAAACGGAAGATCAGAAACGAAAAAGAAACTTACCTTCAGCTCATGCAAAACCCAACACAAAATGATGAATCTGAAACGTGACCCTTAGTGCACACTTGACACGCTTTATCTAGCAGACGAGAGGTGCAGCGTCCATTATAAGCACTAAAAATATCCACCACAACAATGAAGCCAATGCAAACAACATGGCAGAACGAGTGATGCACTGAATTTTTTTTTCATTAGCCAAAACCCCAAATAATGGTACTTAAATCTGGTTAATTGAACTCTTCATGCGGTTTAAGGTGTCGTGTTATCAGCTGATAAACTAAAGTTCTGTGTCGTAAAGGTATTGATAATTTGATCAAACAAATTGTACATATTGATACACTCAAATGCATCAAAACTCGTCATCAAAGAAGCAATACTTACTTTATTGCACATATTTTTGGTTGCTAAAATGTAAGTGGTCATTAGGCGAAAGCTAATCGTAGATACTAATAAATCACATTTTGTTGTTGAAACCATGACTGTAAAATAACATAAAAATAAAGTATATTAAGTAATAATATATTTTGGAGTGCTGAATTCTTGAAAACTAATGCATTAAAGGTGCACTATGTAACTATTCTGTTCGCTAGCGATCGCCAATTCAAAACAAGTTTGAGCGCAGAATCTTTGGACATGTGGTCTTCACCTCACAGCCGGTGGGAAAGAACCGGGAGATGTTCATTTATTCGGTTATTAACGGTACTGTAGTGAAGCAGAGCAGGGGCGAGTGTTGAGGGAGCTGAGCAAGGCCGCCGGAGCAATTGGTAATAAGATGAACACACAGCTCGCGAGAAGTGGGACTTTTATTATGACGGGACACAGTCGCCGGAGCAATCTCCGCTTTTCCGGTCATGAGTATGAGGTAACGCAGCTCTTTTTATCATTTTAAATACATCTGAGTGTGTTGGAAATGATGTTATGAGGTTGCTCAGTGCGTTCGCTCGCCGGCTGCTATGACACTTGTTCACACTGCAGTGAGAGTAAAGCTTTTCCACAAAATAAAACCGGAAACCGAGGGTAACGCGGATATGATGCAATTAACAGGCGACTCCCTCACACGTCCCGGTTCCTTGGTTAAAATAGCACATTTCTCATGATTTACAGATAGTTGGAAACATTTGGGATATTGTAAGAACTCAACTGAACAGAATATATAACACTGGCCTAGTGGGTTTCGGATATTTTACTGGAAAAAAGTTACATAGTGCACCTTTAATGTGCGAAATTTGGCTTTATAATCTCTTTAAAATACTTGTGTCACATTATTGTATATCATTACAGCCTTTTCCGGTATTTTTGTACTAATTTCCCAATTTCTTACAAGAGAAAATTTTGATATAATATTTATTTTTCTATAATAACAGAGTTTTATGACAATATATGTGACGCATCATAAAGCTGAATTCAGCTCACAATTACAAGGCATTCTGGGAAGGATGTTCACAATGTTATTGTTAACAAAAATGTTACAGTGTTTCAAACTAAAACTCAATGCTTCTGTTTTCATCAACAAACTAGTGACGTGAATTAGAATATTTAAGCACTAATAAAGCACCTTCAGATTCATGGTTAATGTAATGTTTTAGAAACTCTTTTTGAGGGTAAACACGTCTCTGTGAAATTGAGGACAATTTGCCCTCCACCACAAGAATGTGAGGATTCGAATACCAGAGGAAAAGCATTTCTGAAGTCTCACGGCATGTGCGTCCATGTCCCAACAAGCTCTTGTTTGTTCGAGATGCACATGCCAAAAAACATCCCAGCACCAACAGTGCTCGAACACTAAACAAAATGCAAACCCAAGAAACAGGGAAGACAGCTACAACCCCCAAGGCAATAATCACTGCACCGGTTAGTAGAGAAGCCGTCTAAAACACCTGAAGAAACAACCACCAGAGCTTCCATTACTGTGTGTGAATGAAACACCAGAGACTGATCCATACAGAAAGTCCACTCGTGATTGTTTCAGTAATCTTGATCAGGTAAAGATTGATTTGGATGAATTTGATGGACTAAATCAAATGAAAGGGAGGACCAATCGACTGTCCAGAAGTCAATGGAAGCTCGAAGCTTTAGACTTGTGCCGATTTCTCACTGAACTCCTCTTTATGTCGTTGTTTGGTGCAGATGAACATGTGAGTTGACTAGTATGTGTTATTTAACAGCTTTGATTGACTGACATAAACACAATACAGCCTGATGACAAATGAGATGTGCCCATAAAGAGCACGTTAGGGTGAGTAAATGATGGCTTAATTTTCATTCTAGGGCTCTCTCAGGACAGACCGACTAACCACCCGCTACCTCTAGCATGCAGAGCGGTCAGTCCTAGACCGGCACAAGTCTAGAAGAGCCCACGTGAGGACGGATTAGTGTCGGGCAGAGGACAGGCTTCCCCAGACCAGCGTCAGACGTGAGCACAGCGGACAGACACGGTTTAGGAGGCTTGGCTTACTTTGGGGAAGTCCAGACAGGTTTATCTGAAACCCTGGTGGCGAGAAGAACAACGAACACTTCACTCATCAACACAGAAAGAAAAACACCCTCATTTTGTCACCATAACCCGCTCTTCATAGCCATTAAAGATAACTGGCAGACGGACCTCAACTAAAAGCAAACCTTTGTGCCGGGATGTGCATCAGTGAACCGGTAAACATGGGAAACATGCAGAGGAGTTTCACACAACAGCAACGGAAATCAGCAGGAATTTAAAATAATGGAAAATACCAGACTGAAAACAAAAATGAAGAAGTGAAAAAGAAAAAAAATTTGGCAGTTCTGGGAAGAACAATTTCACTAGGTCTCACCGTGGTCCGGCATCAGGGAGGATTGTGGGTAAGAGGAGGCAAGAGATAAAGGAGAGAAATATCATGAGGGGGAAACAATGCATTTCATAAAACAAATGTAAAATAATCCGTCCAGCTGAACTTCACAGCGCAAGGAAGTCTGTGTTGGAAAAAGATTCATGTTAGGTTGATTCATAACACATACACTGACAAAATAAACGGATTAGGCTTTACTAGGGTTGGGCATCGAGAACTGGTTCCAACTTAAAACCGGTTAAAAAATAACGCCGACAGTTTAGATTTATTTTCGATTCCGATCATCAGTTACAAACACGCAAGTTTTGGTTTCCATAATGGCCACCGGATTCCCGGAAGTGCAACACGTGACAAACGTATTTCTTGCACGGGAGGATGCACTATAAACATGACTAAACGCCTACGCCTGCATGGTGTACACATTAACAAGTGTAGAGTGTTTGACGTTCTGCGCAGGTCCAGTCTCGTCCTCCTCGGGCAACCCTACGCTAACAAACGTTATTAACGCTACCTCGTCACAATCAGGTAAGGGATTGTAATGTAATAAAACCGTTGACCAAATTGCTAATTGTGGTGAACAACAACGTCACTAAAAATGTTTTTCCCTCAGATGAATGTAGCGCAAATTGCCCACGCTAGTAGCAATCTAGTTGGCACAATCTGTGCTGAACGTTCACAGATACTGCCTGAGAAGGTAGACATGCTCATATTTCAAGATTTTAAAGAGTCCAGACCAGGGGCTTATTGCACAAAACTAGGATGAGGGATTAAGCCGGGATATCTTGATGATCTTGTATGCAAAATTTAGTACACCGCTGTCGTGTAAACTTACCCTGAAGGCACACTCACACCAAGAACGATAACTGTATATTAGCGGATAAATTGAGCCAGGATCACCAAGATATCCCGGCTTAATCCCTTATCCTAGTTTTGTGTAATAGGCCCCTGGGTGCAAGTTCTGCATATATAAATCAGTTTTTTGGTCTGGTGCAGAGGCATTCATAATTTTCTCCCACATGGGCTACAACTCCCAAAACTAAAACTCATTAACATGTTTTGACTCAAAGAATCGGAATCGAGAATCGAGAAAAAATAATAATAATTCAAGTCGAAAGTAAGAACTGAATCAGAATAGTTCAAATCAAACCGATGCCCAAACCTAGGCTTTTCTTTGAAACAATTTTCACTCAGAAATTGCTAGTAAATAATCAAAGAAACACAGTAACACTGAATTAACCTTTTGTGAAACAATACGGTAATAATTGTGTTATTTAGAACATTTTACAGTCTAACAATTAGGAAGTTTTGCAACACAAATCCATAATAAACATGATCTACAAAAAGTTAAATGTGCAACAGGAACGATGAGATTAACTTCATAAATCATGTGAAGATAATTAATGTGCGTTTCCTCCACCTGTGTAAATGTGAAGCCAATGAATAACCTTCCCAATCAAACCAGACACAACACGTCAGGAAATACAGGAACGGACTGGTGTGAGATGTTGGAGATTTTGGAGGAGCACGGAAAAAGTGAGAAACGTTTTCAGGCCAAACACTTAAACAAAACTGAAGGGTTTCTACGTTGAGATTGAAATTTAACTTCATGGACTGGACAATAACTGTCATATAAAGAGACTGAAACCAATGCAGAAAACAGAATTACATGCAACAGTTCTACACAAAACTAACAGGAGAAGCTTGTCATAAAACATCACATTTCACCACTACAAAGTCCTATTGTAATTCTCTTATTAGTATTCACAAATCAGGCATAACATTATGACTACTGACAGGTGAAGTGAATAACACTGATGATCTCTTCATCACAGCACCTGTTAGTGGGTGGGATATATTAGGCAGCAAGTGAACATTTTGTCCTCAGAGTTGATGTGTTAGAAGCAGGAAAAATGAACAAGCGTAAGGATTAGAGCGAGTTTCACAAGAGCCAAATTGCGATGGCTAGACGACTGGGTCAGAGCATCTCCAAAACTGCAGCTCTTGTGGGGTGTTCCCGGTCTGGAGTGGTCAGGATCTATCAAAAGTGCTCCAAGGAAGGAACAGTGGAGAACCGGCGACAGGGTCATGGGCGGCCAAGGCTCATTGATGCACGTGGACCAGTCAGGGTGCCCATGCTGACCCCTGTCCACCGCCGAAAGCACCAACAGTGGCACGTGAGCATCAGAACTGGACCACGGAGCAATGGAAGAAGGTGGCCTGGTTTGATGAATTATGCTTTCTTTTACATCACGAGGATGGCCGGGTGTGTGCGTTGCTTACCTGGGGAACACATGGCACAAGGATGCACTATGGGAAGAAGGCAAGCCGGTGGAGGCAGTGTGATGCTTTGGGCAATGTTCTGCTGGGAAACCTTGGGTCCTGCCATCCATGTGGATGTTACTTTGACACGTACCACCTATCTAAGCATTGTTGCAGACCATGTACATCCTTTCATGGAAAGGGTATTCCTGGGATCTTAACGGATCTCAATCCAATCGAGCATCTGTGGGATGTGCTGAACAAACAAGTCCAATCCATAGAGGCCCCACCTCGCAACTTCCAGTCCATATCTTGATGGGTCAGGGCTCTTTTGGCAGCAAAGGGGACCAACACAATATTAGGAAGGTAGTCATAATGTTATGTCTGACCTGTGTATATAAGTATAGTACAACAATTTTTAATAAAAAAATCAGCATGAATTAAAAGTGGTACATAATATACTATTATGATGTATAACTCAAATATATATCCAGAAATGATTGAATTAAATTGCATATTTATTCATGAAGATATTTATGACATTTTGCATCACTATATATATATATATATATATATATATATATATATATATATATATATATATATATATATATATATATATATATATATATATATATAATTAAACTTAATATACAATATTGTCTCATATGGCTTAATTTTCTTGAGGAACAAATGTAACAATATTTAATAATAAGTTGAATTCTGTTTATATATATATATATATATATATATATAATAGTTAATATATATATATATATATATATATACATAATTAAGATCTTAAATGTCAAGACAAATAAAACTACAATTATAATGAGCTTGTTGATGACTTTATGATAAACACAATTCAAACACATTAGTGACCTGCAATCTTCCAGTCACCAGCTCATATCTTTTAACCACTACACAAACCATGTCCAAAATAAACCAAGACCACTGAAAGAGTCGCATTTCATGCTAAAGTTAGTACTAATTATTGTTAAAGCTGTCTGCCTTCCACACACATCCACATTGAATGCTAAATACAGAAAAATAGATATCAAATTCACAGTATTATGCCTGGTTAATGTCCTAAACTAACCAACATTCAACCTTAAATGCAAGTTATGGAATATGGACAATGCCCTAAAAGACTCAATGACAAATGTATTAATCATAAACATATATCATGTGGTATTTGAGTCATAAACATACCCAAATACAATCATAAACACATTCATGTGATTTTCAAAACAGGGTGTGTGGGAAAGATAAGAGAAAAACAGAGTAAAACATATCAAAATAGATAATAATAATAATAATAATAATACAAAAAGATTGAAATAAATAAGCATACAAATAAATATAGGTTACATTCAAATAAGTTATATATGAATACAAAAAAACATGTATAAATAAACAATTAATAAAAATAAATACTAAAATAAAACTTTGATGAAAAAAACAAGTGAATGTATAAATGACAAAAATAAGTAAATAAATTAGTACATTAATAAATAAGGAAATAAGTACACCTCAAATCATATTTTAGACATTTTCATTTTTTTTCATAGTATAAATTGTGTATTTAGACATTAAATATTAGGATGGGGTCCATCACGTGATTATGATAATATTTGGGGGGCCTTATTGGCCTCTAAAAGACTGAGACCCCCGGTTTACGTGATTTATACATTTTCTAGATTAGCAATGATCTTACCATTTAAGTGTCACTTCCTTATAAAACCAGGTACCAATATGTCTGTGGTGCACACGATTTAAATAACACCTTAACATTTTAATTTATTAATAAACAACATTTTAAATCCCGCAGAGCCACGCGCATTTACCTGAATATCATATTAGCATTAAGGCATCGTTAGCCTGTTAGCCCTCCAGCTAAAAATGTCAACAAACTCCAATGACAGTCAGAAAACAAATGGCTTTAAACAAATTACTATAACACTAACAGAGAAATTGGTATTGAAAATATTCACGTATACGGATATTTCGTAGAAAAGAATGCATTTATCAGGCTGAGAAAATTAATTTCCACAGGCCCTGTCAGAGTTTGACTAGAGCAGCTAGCCGTGCGGCTAACAACACACTAACATTACAATTAAAACAACAAGTATAAAGGTTACTCGTTTAAAGAATAGATACAATTCAGAGTTTGTAAGTGTAATCCTAAATCAATGGCTCGGTACAGCTGCAGCAGTGATAGCGCAGTGTGATTGAGACTGAGTGTGTGAACTGTCATTGGATCTGAGGATATGCTATGGCTCGGCTCGGTCGGTTCGGGTGTGTTTCTGACCTTGCATGCTGCTCATCGTGCTGCTGATGTGCTGCTGGCTTTGGCTCGGGTGCTGCTGCGCGCTGCTGGAGGCTGAAGATGAGGAGGAGGAGGATGGGTTACTGCTGGAGCTGGACGTCGCCATTTGAGTTTGACTTCCAGCAGCCAGCGCTGGGCTGCAATGCAGAGAGACACACAGACCAGACCAATACAGTACAGCTCTCTCTCTCTCTCTCTCTCTCTCTCTCTCTCTCTCTCTCTCTCTCTCTCTCTCTCACACACACACACACACACACACACACACACACACACACACACACACACACACACACACACACACACACACACACACACACACACACACACAGAATAAAATATTTATATTATATATAATATTTATATATGAATAAAATCATTAATTAATGTAATAAAATATTACAACATATCAGATACAACAGATCAAAACAAAATAAGCAAAGTAAAACATGCTGATAAAATGTAGTGACGGAATACTAGAGTACATAATTTCTTTATATTTGTATATATTTATACGACCCTATCCATATTGTATTTTATTTAGATTTTGGGGTTAAACATGACCTGAACATTTTCTTGACAGGTTTCGTGAGATTCACCTCAACACACATCACATCAAGAATAAAATTAATAAAATAAAATAAAATAAAAACATATTTTATATATATGTATAATGTTTTTATTTTATTCTTATATATATATATATATATATATATATATATATATATATATATATATATATATATATATATATATATATATATATATATATATATATATATATATATAGTTTTGATTTTGGGGCTAAACCTGAATCTGTTCTTGACAGGTTTCGTGAGATTCACCTCAACACACATCACATGAAGAATAAAATTTATAAAATAAAATAAAATAAAAACATATTTTATATATATATATATATATATATATATATATATATATATATATATATATATATATATATATATATATATAAATACATTTATATATATATATATATATATATATATATATATATATATATATATATATATATATATATATATATATATATTGTTTTTGATTTTGAGGCTAAACCTGAATCTGTTCTTGACAGGTTTCGTGAGATTCACCTTAACATCACATGAAGAATAAAATAAAATAAAATGAAATAAAATACATTTCTTTATGTATTTGATATAATATTATTCATATTGTTTTTTTTTAGTCTGATTTTGTTTTTCACCTGATGGGCTTTATGAGATTCCCCTCATATTTCACATAGACTGATTATAGAAGGGTAAAATACAATGAAACAAAATAATCCTTTATTAGAGAACATTATTAAGAATACTTTTACAGATGTTAACAGACAACAGATGAATATGAGAATCAATCAGCGTCTCGTTTCTGAGGATCAATTCATTTTGGATAAACATGCGTTTGGCATGACAGAATAGAATAGAATATAGTGCAACGTAGTTTTTATCTTTATAGAAAATAAAATAGGCTAAATAATTATTTAACAAAAGCTCTTCCTCAGATTCTGTAGCCTACATCATCAATACATCAATACATAAAAATAATTAAATATACTAAAAATAAAATAAAAATGATTTATGAAACCAAACAAATGTTGGTTGTTTGTTTGGTTGTGGTTTGCATTGCAGATTTAAACGTCTTTTGAGAGCAAAAGTGTCGTAAACTTCTAAACATTTCTGCTGCTCTCAAACATGTCTGTGGTCTGATATTGTCTCATGTTTATTTCTGCAGGTTCTGCTGTTCCAGATGGATTGAGCTTTTTGATTTGCTCCACAACAAATAACAGAGAAAGTGAATCCAGCGGAGATGCTGACATCTAGTGGACGGAAGTAGAAATACACCAGAAATCACATTTATTTATTTACAGTGTTATGCTGTAAAAATACAAGAGACGAAAAATACAATCACACTTAAGTGTGAAAATATGATATTCAGTAAATAAAGACTTGAGTTTCACACTAGGTGACTTATTATAGAGGAGAACGGCTGATCTGCATGTGCTCTGCGCAGTGTTGGGGGTATCGTATTACAAGTAACTTGAGTTACGTAATAATATTACTTTTTCAAGTAACTAGTAAAGTAACGCATTACTTTTCAAATTTACAACAAAATATCTGAGTTACTTTTTCACATTTATTTGACTGACAGCTCTCCTGTCCCCATGAAAGCGAGAGTAAGTGCAGAGGTGTTGTGTGTGAACATGATAGTTGTTGCAGTTCAAGACTAAATTTGAGCATTTATTCATCTCACTTGCATAAAGATTGAGTATTCCTCAAAAATAATAAAATCAGTCAAATGCAAAATATGCAAAACCTCCAATAATTAAATGTTAAATAAAACAAATATTTGTATGCATTTAATCTACCTTTATTGACCAATTTGCTGCTGACCTTTAATGATTCAGTTAAATCATGAGCAAAAATTACTAGATTTTTGTATTTATTGGTAAAACTTTTTTTTTCTCCTGCGTCCTATTCTTCCATGATCCAGAATGGCAGCGCAGCAGAGCGTGTGAATTTGTATTTTTACCTCAGCCTGAGGCTTATTATTTCAATTTTGGTATGAAGAGGTCTTTACTTTTGGACAAAAATAGAATCTTTTTGTCATAAAAAAAACAAAAACAAAAAAACAAGCCCAGTCCAGGTGAGTAAAAGTAACGCAAAAGTAACGTTACACATTACTTTTCTTAAAAAGTAACTCGATAAGTTACTTTTTTAAGAGAGTAACATGATATTGTAATGCATTACTTTTCAAAGTAACTTTCCCCAACACTGGCTCTGCGCTTGGGCTCATTCTGGGCTGGAAACTTTATAAAGAGGGAATTACAGACATTTCCAGCAAGAGGAAGGAAGGTAACAAGAGTTCAGATTCAGTCACATTAGAGGAATAAAACGGGTTTATTTCACCGGCGTGATGTTTGCTCTCAGGGAATTTCCTGGACTCCCGCGGACGGTCCTCTGGATACTGCTGTGCTGACACTCGGGAGGGTAAACGCTGGGCTTAATGAATTTAACATCCATAAATCTGAAATCTGTGGATGTTTCTCAGCTGTATTATTATATTATGTGACGAGCGTTCTAGGAGGAATCAGCGTCGCCCTGGCAACCAACACAAACCACCTGCACACCCTCACCATCGGCTGATCGGTCACAGCTGCTCCCAATCAGCCCGCAGCCACATAAGCGGCAGAGGCTGAACAAACAGACAGACTCTGGTCTCGAGCCGAATGAAGCGATGGACTAACCTCTTTCTTTGTTCTCCCCAGAAAGCAGCGAGTGACCGACAGCCCATCACCGGAGCACGTTTGGACACCCACTTTCCCATTGGCCTGAGCACAGAAGAGCACTTAGAGCACCAGCCATCACGCACCGGCTTCACGTGTTTTACCACTTTTCACTGCACTGTAAATAAGTGTTCCACCCTCCTGGGCCTTTTCACCAAGCCTGCCTTGTCGAGTGATTCCTCTCCCCGTGACAGTGGTGAAGAATGCGGGCAGATACGTGAGGAATCACCGACAAGGGCACCACCTCACCTCCTAATCCTGTGTTGTTTTTTTTGTTTATGCACCGCAGTGTTGGGGAAGGCGGCGCGCTCGGTCCTGAAATGGAGGATGTGTTACAGCGCCTCGCGGAAGTCAGCATCCGCCAGCAACAAATAGTAGAACATCTGGCCACTCACCAGGGCAGGACAGAGGAGGAGCTCTTCGCTGTCCGTGCTGCCGCCCAGCGTTCCGTTACGGATCCTCGCGCCCAAGCCACCCGCCTGCTGCCCAAGATGACGGCGGATGATGGACGTAAAGCCTTCCTGCAGGTCTTTGAAAACACCGCCCAGCGGGAGGCATGGCGGAAGAGGATTGGGCCGGCGCTGGCACCCCTCCTCACGGAGAAGCCCAACGGGCGTATTTCTCGCTGCCCTTGGCGACCGCCGAAAACTATAGTGAAGTGAAGCGAGAAATTATAGCGAGGCTAGGCCTCTCACGGTCTCGCCGCCCAGCAGTTCCACGACTGGGAATTCAAGCCCGGGTGCCAGCCGGGCCCAAGCAACCGAGCTCAGCCGCATCGCGCATCACTGGCTGATGGGCGGGAACCCCACCGCAGGACAGGTAGCAGGCGTGTGGTGATAGATCGCCTTCTCCGCGCTCTACCTCGCGCCCATCGGCAAGCGGTTGGCATGAGAACCCTACCACTACCCTGGAACTGGTGGAGGCGTCGAGCTGGCGGATGCTGTCCATCTCAGCGAGGCCGGGGACCCGGCCGCGCCCGTTCCCAGCGGATCATGCGGGCGGCGCCGCTCGAAGGACCCACGACCAGTCAGCAGGCCGGCGGTTCCCCGCGCGGGATGAGCCCATGCCCAGCGCTGAACCACCATCACCCCGCGGCGTGGCTGGCAGGCTGCATCATCCACCAGCATGTGCCATCGAGAGGCCCTGAAGCAGATGTGATGGTGGGCGGAAAGCAGTTCCGGGCCCTGCTGGACTCAGGCAGTGGAGTCACCCTGTTGCAGTCGCGGTTATCGCCCCTCGAAGCGGCCAGGCAGACTTCCTACCGATTACCTGTGTGCGGAGACACTCGCCAAGTACCGGCCCGTAGAGTCACCATTTCATCACCCAAGGCACCTGGCCGGTAGAAGTTGGCCTGGTGAAGGACCTACCGGTGGCCGTACTGCTTGGGAGGGATTGGCCCGGCTTCGACCGCCTGCTCAACGCCGCTACTCAGCCTGCCAGCCCAGGGGAACCGTCGAAGACGGAGGTGGCCGCGTGGACCCCGCCGCCCGACCGGCCCTGCTCGCCTCCGACAGCGGGAGAGATGGTGAGTCTCCCTCCCAACCGACTAATCTGTTTTATGATGTGTACCAACAGGTGGCGGGAGGGGGCTCGTTCGCCAGGGAACAGCGGGAGGACGATCGACTCAAGCACTGTTGGGCTCAGGTGCGAGTCCTGGAGGGAAAAGACGTCCTCCCACGACCCCATCCTCTCCCGCATTTTGTCGTTGAGAATGGCCTGTTGTACCAGTCGCGCAGCTAAGGGGGAGGAGAAGAAATTGCTGGTGGTACCCTGAGCCAAGACCGAAACCATCCTGGAGCTGGCGCACTCCCATCCCATGGCCGGACACCTCGGGGCAGCCAACACCACTCAGCGCATCCGAGACCGCTTCCTCTGGCCGGGCCTGGAGGCCGTGAAGCGGTTCTGCCTGCCCGACCTGCCAGGTCACGTCGCCCAGGACCCCTTCCCCAGCCCACTCATACCACTGCCTATCATCGAAGTGCCCTTCGAGCGGATTGGAATGGACATCGTGGGGCCGTTGCCAAAGTCTGCCCGAGGACATGAACACATCCTGGTGATCGCCGACCACGCCACCCGGTACCCGGAAGCAGTCCTTGCGGAAGGCCACCGCAAGTCCATCGCCCAGGAACTGTTTCTGTTGGCCAGCCGGGTCGGCCTCCTCGGAGATCCTGACTGACCAGGGAACCCCGCTCATGTCCCGGCTAATGGCGGATCTATGCAGGCTGCTGCGGGTGAAGCAGTTGAGGACCACCGTCTACCACCCTCAGACGGATGGACTCGTGGAGAGATTCAACCAGACTCTCAAGCAGATGCTTAGACGAGTGGCAGTGGAGGATAAGCGGGATTGGGACCTCATGATTCCCTATGTGCTCTTTGGGATCCGCGGTTCCCCAGGCCTCAACTGGCTTCACCCCTTTGAGCTCCTGTTCGCCGCCAACCACGGGGGCTTCTGGACGTCGCCAGGGAAGCTTGGGAGCAGCAGCCTGCCTCGCATCGCACCGTCATCGAACACGTCCGGCAGATGAGGGAACGGATCGACCGAGTGATGCCATTAGTCCGGGACCACCTCAGTAAGGCCCAGCAAGCACAGCAACGCCAGTACGATCGGGCAGCCCAACCACGGAATTCCAGCCGAGACGCGCCATGGTCCTGGTCCCCAGCTCGGCCTGCAAGTTCCTGGCGCCCTGGAAAGGGCCCTATACGGTGCTAGAACGGATTGGACCGGTCACGCATCGACTGAGGCAGCCTGGACGACGGCAGACGGAGCAACTCTACCATATTAACCTCCTGAAGAAGTGGGTGGGTACCCGGGACCAGCTGGCGGCGTTGAGTCTCACCGATTCCTGTGGTTGTGGACGCCAACCTCAGCTCTCGGCTGCCCAGAAGACGGAGCTGCAGCACCTGGTCAGTCAGTTCCAGGATGTGTTCTCGCCCCAGCCCGGCAGACCAACGTGGTCCAGCACGACATTCAAGACGCACCCCGCGCCATCGCCAGGCAACGGCCCTACCGCATCCGGAAGCTCGCCGGCAGGCTATTGAGGAGGAAATCCAACAAATGCTGAAGTTGGGGGTAATTGAACCATCCCGTGGTCCAGCCCCATCGTGATGGTCCCAAAGCCGGATGGCACCCTCCGCTTCTGTAACGACTTCCGCCGCCTGAACGGTCTCCGAATTCGACGGGTACCCCATGCCTCGGGTCGACGAGCTGCTGGACCGCCGAAGGGCCCGGTACATCAGCACCTCGACCTCACCAAGGGCTATTGGCAGGTACCGCTCTCCGAGGGGCTAAACCAAAGACCGCCTTCGCGCCCAGCGGCCACTGGCAGTACCGGACCCTTCCCTTTGGCCTGCAGGCCCGCGACGTTCAGAGGATGATGGACAGCAGGGACTAACCGCCAACCTCCGCACCCTTCTCAGAAGCCAAGTACCTGGGTTTCCAAGTCGGCGAGGCCTCATCCGGCCCCAGGACAAGAAAGTAGAGACCCTCCACTCGGCCCGCGGCCGGACAAAGACCCAGGTACGAGCTTTCTTGGGGTTGGCGGGTTATTACCGATGTTTTATCCCCAACTTCTCCTCTTTAGCCGCCCCTCTGACAGACCTGACCAGGAAGGGGCAGCCGGAGAAAGTGTGTTGGACCCCATCGCTGGAGGAGGCCTTTGCCCAGGTCAAAGCAGCGCTGGCGTCGCCCGTCCTCCGCGCTCCTGACTTTAGCTGCCCCTTCCTGCTGCAGGCGGATGCCTCCGACACAGGACTGGGAGCCGTCCTGTCCCAAATCCAGGAAGGTGAGGAGCATCCGATCATTTACATCAGCAGGAAGCTGTCCCGGCCGAGAGGAAATGCGCGCCGTGGAGAAGGAGGCCCTGGCCATCAAGTGGGCAGTCCTGGAGCTCGGTACTACCTACTAGGCCGCAAGTTCACCCTGGTCACGGACCACGCCCCCTTACAGTGGATGGCCCGCGCCAAGAACACCAACGCCAGGGTGACTCGCTGGTTCCTAGCGCTCCAGGACTTCCACTTTGAGGTGCGACATCGGGCCGGGGCTGCCAGCGCCGATGGCCTCTCACGGATCTGGACAGCTTATTTGGCAGGTCTGTCAGGGGTCATTCCCCACCCTCCCGTTACATCACCCTTGCTGTCTCCATTTGTTCACAGGACCAGAGCACGCTTAGGGGATGTGACGAGCGTTCTAGGAGGAATCAGCGTCGCCCTGGCAACCAACACAAACCACCTGCACACCCTCACCATCGGCTGATCGGTCACAGCTGCTCCCAATCAGCCCGCAGCCTTCAGTTCAGCGGCAGAGGCTGAACAAACAGACAGACTCTGGTCTCGAGCCGAATGAAGCGCTGGACTAACCTCTTTCTTTGTTCTCCCCAGAAAGCAGCGAGTGACCGACAGCCCATCACCGGAGCACGTTTGGACACCCACTTCACCAGCCATCACGCACCGGCTTCACCTGTTGTACCACTTTTCACTGCACTGTAAATAAATTCCACCCTCCTGGGCCTTTTCACCAAGCCTGCCTTGTCGAGTGATTCCTCTCCCCGTGACAATTATTATGAGCATTAATATCTGTGAGGATCTGCACTCACTGTGTTTCTCTTCATCTCATGGATCTTTTACTACATGAACACTGAGCTGAGGAAACACTGGCCTGAATGCTGAACAACTGATCTCTGATCAGACAAAAACACTGAAGAAAACACATCTGAGCTCTAGATCACAGATCGACTGGACTGATAATATGAGATGATCAGCAGCCATATCACCCTGTAGCCCAAAACTGGTTTCCCACTGAAGCTAAGCAGGGCTCAGCCTGGTCAGTACCTGGATGGGAGACCAACTGGGAACACTAGGTCTCTGCTGGTAGAGGTGTTAGTGAGCCCAGCAGGGGGCGCTCCGCTTGTGGTCTGTGTGGGTCCATAGCCAGTAAAAGAAATGGACACAGCGACCCCATAGACTTCAATGGAGATAAGTGAAGTTGATTAGAAGCTCACTCTAAAAAATGCTGGGTTGTTTTAACCCAATGTTGGGTTAAATTTGGACTAACCCAGCAGTTGGGTTTAAGACAACCCAATGCTGGGTTAAAATAACCCAACTGCTGGGTTAGTCCATATTTGACCCAACATTGGGTTGTTTTGTACACCCCAGTATCCGCTTGTTAAGTCGTGACGCCATTTCCAAGCCTCAACTTGTTTCACTTGAGAATGCCATCGACGGCCGTTTATGAGCGCTATTTATTCATATTAAACATCAAACATTTTAAAAAGTTAAACATTTTAAATACTTACAGTCCACAGTCTCAGTGCTTTAATCAGTCACAGACTTTAATAGTTTGATGATTTATAAAAGATGAATCACTGTCTGGCCATCTGGAATTTTAGTATGGAGATAAAGGTTATGATTATAACTTTTTTGGAGTATTACACCACATTGTGTGTGTATATTAGCACCGTTTGTTGTTTTTCTTGTGGTTTCGAGAAATGAGAGAGCGTTTGGACCCAGAAGCGCTGCCGTGTGACGTCAGACTTAACAACCTAATAGTGATGGGGACACTAAACTGTAACAAGCACCGTCCTTCGGATGAGATGTTAAACCGAGGTCCTGACTCTCTGTGATCATTAAAAATCCCAGGATGTCCTTCGATAAAGAGTAGGGGGGTGTAACCCGGCATCCTGACCAGATTTGCCCATTGGCCTCTGTCCATCATGGCCTCCTAATCATCCCCATATAGATATACGATCACCTTCATCACTCCTCTCCACCAATCAGCTGGTGTGTGGTGGGCGTTCTGGCGCAATATGGCTGCCATCGCATCATCCAGGTGGTGCTGCACATTGGTGGAGGTTGGGGAGATTCCCCTTCTATATGTAAAGCACTTTGAGTGCCTAGAAAGTGTTAAATATAGTGGGTACAGAAAGTATTCAGACCCCCTTAATTTTTTCACTTTGTTTTATTGCAGCCAGCATCATGCTGTGGGGGTGTTTTTCAGCTGCAGGGACAGGACGACTGGTTGCAATCGAGGGAAAGATGAATGCGGCCAAGTACAGGGATATCCTGGACGAAAACCTTCTCCAGAGTCAATCAACAAGACAATGACCCTAAGCACACAGCTAAAATAACGAATGAGTGGCTCCATAACAACTCCGTGACTGTTCTTGAATGGCCCAGCCAGAGCCCTGACTTAAACCCAATTGAGCATCTCTGGAGAGACCTGAAAATAGCTGTCCACCAACGTTTACCATCCAACCTGACAGAACTGGAGAGGATCTGCACGGAGGAATGGCAGAGGATCCCCAAGTCCAGGTGTGAAAAACTTGTTGCATTTTTCCCAAAAAGACTCACGGCTGTATTAGATCAAAAGGGTGCTTCTACTAAATACTGAGCAAAGGGTCTGAATACTTAGGACCATGTGATATTTCAGTTTCTCTTTTTTAATAAATTTGCAAAAATGTCAACAATTCTGTGTTTTTCTGTCAATATGGGGTGCTGTGTATACATTAATGAAAATAAATAAATAAAAGATTTTAGCAAATGGCTGCAATATAACAAAGAGTGAAAAATGTAAGGGGGTCTGAATACTTTCCGTACCCACTGTATATGTAACTAAATTATTATTATGAATTAATTACTAAAGAAATACTTGTAGAATAATTTAACTACTGAATGTAATAACAGTCCATGTGTTATAATGCATTTATAATGCAGATAATGTCCTAATGAAGGATCTGATCTGCCATCTGAAGGTTTAAATGTTCACTTTCAGTGTTTCTGGTTTATTTTCACAGTTGAACTTCGCTTACAGCCACAATCATCAGTTTAAAAAAACGAATCAACATCACATACACAGTAAAAGTGCTATAACACAAAACACATCTTGCATATATTTACAGCTATTTACAAAACAAACAAAGCCATTTAAATTACCAATGAATAACGTCAGTGCTGAACTCATTTTTGTATTTGATGCTTTTCACAATCCACGTTGTTTCAATGTCTCAAAGTGTTCGGGATCAATCAGGAATCTCCCCCTTCTCATGTTTGTGTCAGCACTGAATCAGGCTGAGCTTCCTCCTCATCTCCAGACCCCAGATACTTCATCTCTTGTGTGTCTGCTGTCTTCTGCTTCTTCTGTGATCTGTTCTCTCGTCTAGCTCTCGCTGCATCCTGAGTTTAGAGCAAGACATGCCATTAAAACACTGTAACATCCTCACACTTCTGGAGAATTATGCAGTATGAAGTGAAAGTCTCCTGATGTTGCAGGTCAGTATTACATCTCAGATCAGTGCAGCTTTATGAATGATACTCACCCGATGAGACTGAAGACAGTTCGCGATCTCTGTGAGGTCAGAACAGAGACAGAGAAAAGACATCAGTGGATCAGTTGATCATTCTCACTTCAAACTAAATTAAAATTAACTACTCGTTCACACAGACCTCTGAAAATGACTTAACTTTAATAACTGCTGTCAGTTTTCTTCACAATTTTGATCTTATTAATGAGTGGTTTAAGACACAGTGTAAACTATTTCAACCCACTTCAAGTTAAACACTTTAAATTGAATTGCCTTAGACATGTAAAGATCCCTGACAGACGATGACCAATAAATGACCGGAATAATCCAGAGAGCCAACAAAAATACAGATTCAACACTTAACACACATCACAATAATGCTGATAAGACTCAGCACAGCGTTCATGGCTCGACTCGTCGAGACTGTTTTCAAGATGGCTTCTGTCTGTATACGTGTAATGTACTGTCTTTATAAAGTATCTTCTTATTAAACTGTTTGTACACTTACACAGTTCTCAATGCTTCGGTTTGCATGTAGGGACCCTCATTATGCTGCCGTGTTAGTGTGAGGCTATTTTGAGCCTTGTTAGTGATATTAACTAGCGATTTAATTGTATGTATTCTGTGCCCCGTATACTAGCGTTATAAGCGAATCTGTTTTAAGAGATAAAACTCTTTACATTCGATTTTTATGAAAACACATCCCAGAGAACGATCTGCTCGGTAACCATGTGTTAATTACCCCAGGTTCATTTTTCACCGGAGGTTGTCCTTTAATGGGACTCTGGGGGATTTAACCCTCCGGCGCTCTTCAAAAATAAAAATAAAAATGTTTTTTGAATAAAATTAATGTACTATATTTTAGTTTGATAATGTTTTTTATTTCATATTTTGTATTTTTAGGGGATGTTCTTTTATTATATTTATGTTGTATTTATAATCCATTTATTCACTTTTTGAGCATATATGGACCTGAAAATTAAATTTGAACTTAATCTTGAATGCTTTGGATCACAGACTGAAGTTTGGTCTCTTTTTAGACGCGACACTTGGCAGATTATTGCTGAAGAGAAAAAAGTGAAAAAAAGTGGGGGGGGGAATACAGAATTTTACATTTATTTTTATGAAAATTTCAAAAAAATTATATATTTTCAATTTTCATATGAATTATATATTTTTAAAAACACGTTTTACTCTCAAACTGTTTTCCTAATTTGAGGTTGATATCTCGTTGATAAATTGATCTTTCAGTCAGAGTTTGTTTGTGCGCAGTATCAAACTCTTCCACTAGATTGAACAGAGCTCATGTTTGACAGCGAACAGTACAAGCGTGACTGTTTTTTCAGGACCATTTAACCCTTTCTAATCATGATTTTGTTTGTTCACAGAGCAAGTGCTGAAGCCTTTACCAAGTTTTGTTCCATCCCGATAAAGTTAAAAAATCTTAAAAAGCTTAAAATTTCTCGGCCAAAAGTGTCGGAAGAGCACCAGAGGTTCAGCGCTGTGAGAGGAGAGGGCGGATCATTATTAGATTATCAGGAGTGTGAGATGAACCTATGATGAGTGTGTGTGAGTCTCTCAGTGTATAAACACACTCACTGTCAATCAAACAGCAGCTTTACAGCAGATCAACACACACACGCACACACACCACAATCTGTGTGATAAATATCAGGGATGGGCGTATAGATATGAAGTATTGATATATTGATACTAAAAATGATCGATACTCAAAAATATGTTTTTTTTTTTTTTTACCAGTAATTTTGTTTATTTAAAAAGATTGTTTTATGCATTCAAAACGAATAACCTATGCTGCCGAATAATTGTGTGGTATCGGACTATTTTCCTGCTCATCGGAACCATGATCTGAACACACAAATGCTGCAAGACAGAACCAATCAATCACAGAGAGCGCTCACTGATGACACTGTGTTCAAACAGGGCTGCGTTTCCCAAAACTATCAGAAGAAACCAGTGATGCTTTTGAACACACAGCCCAGAATAAAGACGACAGAAAAACATGTTGCCGTTATTTCACAATAATATAATATAAATAGCAATTACACTTTTTACATGTATTGATCATATTGTTACTATTCTCTAACTAATGTTGATATAAATCATATACAGTCAGAATAAAAAGGTCACATTTAATGGGTGCAGCGTCCGGTCACTGGCAGTCCCGGGTGAAAATGAACCATGGTTTTACTACAGTGACTGCGGTTAAACGATAGTATTTATAGATTTCCATGGTTACCACTACAAGTAAACGTATTTAAACCATGTGTAAACCAAAATATGATCTAATAAATTGCAATTAAGGCGTATTTAAGGTTAAAATGCCTTTCAAATATAATGTTATGTGGGTATATTTACCCATTTTACTCTTAGTAATGTTAATAATTAAACATTTCAGTTTAAAAGTATCGTATCGGTATCGTATCGCAAACAAAATAAATGGTATCGCCCATCCCTGTTAAATCTGTCACTGAATCAGACTTGAGCAGGCCTGGACTGGTAATCTGGCATACCGGGGATTTTCCCGGTGAGCCGACGCACTTTGAGGCCGATACCAGGTTATTGTTGTTGTTTTTTGCCACTGACCGGCCCGTCATGCAGCGACTGCGGCCCATTGGTTTGTCAGGCCAAAGCAACAGAGACCGCCCCTCCTCTATATTCATAGACTGTGTTCATATTAGGTGTTGTTTTTTTAATTATATGAGCGCATAAAACTGCAAAAGGTGAATATCCGCACAGCGCTGCCGCTGACGAACATATGCTACATTTCTGCTCTATGAACTGATGAACGGCACTTTGACTCCAAATGTAGTTTTATGCAATGGTGTGATATGGGTAATGTGGCACGCAGCGAGCGGGCGGTGGCGAGGTAATGAGCTCAGCTGCGCTCCACACCGGTCTCGTCTCATGGAGGAGTGATGGGAGCATGAAAGGAGGAGCGAGAGAGGACCAGGCCTGGATTTTATGTTGTATTTTATTTATGTTTTTCGTCCGTGAGGGCTGCCCGCGTTACTTTTCGTTTTGTTTATTCATTTATTATTTAAGTATTTAAATGTTCGCTGGTTCCGCTTCCTTCCTTCCCATTTCTACAAACGTCCTTACAGGAACATTACAGGATCTGTGGTGAATCCATGGCGAGGTAAAGTGGAAAAACGGCAACACACGAATACAAACAATCTAGCACGGTTTACCTCACAGCTATACTTACTGAAGAAATAAAGCGTTTTGGAAGGAATGTATTTATTACAAATGTTGCTATTATTACATTAAATATTGCAGAATAGAAATCATTTTTATAGAGGCTGTTTTCGTATTTTCTACATGTTTTCTACAAAGTCCTATAGTTTATTATTATTTATTTATTTTAGAAACCCTTTTCCCGAGGTGATGAGGAGCACGGTTTTACCTGTGTATGATCTTACAGTTCAGGCAAACTACACTTCATTCGGGTAATTAAAGGATAATTCAACAAAACCTGGATCCCATCGATTAAGGACAAAGCTTTTTCTTTTTAAATGTTTTATGAACTTTTTAATAGATCTAATGAAATTTGACAAAAGTGCAATATTTAGTTTGTTATTTGCATTTGCAGTAAATTTGATAATATCCATCAATATTTGTCCCTGTCCTAGTTTTATTAATTTATTCCAATTTAAGGCCCTATCCCCAGCAAACTCATGGGCCGGATGGGCTGGGTTTGCCAGGGCCCAATTTAGCCCCAGTCCAGCCCTGGACTTCAATGTTAATAATTTAGTCGTTTAAAGGTTCAGTTTAAAAGTATCGTATCGGTATCGTATCGCAAACAAAATAAGTGGTATCGCCCATCCCTGTTAAATCTGTGTCTGAATCAGACGTCAGGCAGGAAACTGAAGGATTGATCATTTATCTGATGAGTTAGGGTTAGGGTGTTCGTTCTGAAGAAGGACAGATGAGTGAGAGACGAGAGAACACATGAAGATCAGCTCATGTGATGTAAATGTGATCTAATGGGCAATTCTGCTTTATACTCACGGGATTCAAATATCGCAGAAATCAGCAGAAATACGGCAAAGACACATTCAACCGGAAAGACAACGAATCTCAGATCTCCAACCGTACGATCACCATTCACTGAAAAATATGAAAATATCATCATCATCATCATCATCATCATCATCATCATCATCATCATCATCATCTCCGTTTCCAGAAATGAAATCATGTGTATTTGTGTAGTTGCTCGAGGTGATTTCTGCTCGAAAGTGAGTGTGTGTGTGTGTGTGTGAGAGAGAGAGTGTGTGTGTGTGTGTGAGAGAGAGAGTGAGAGAGTGTGTGTGTGTGTGTGAGAGAGAGAGAGTGAGAGAGTGTTGCTCGAGGTGATTTCTGCCTCACACTTCAGTGTTTCAGTCACTCAGGATTAAAACGATCTTATTAATATGTGATTAAATATACATCGACTTCACTATGGAGATGTGTGTGTGTGTGTGTGTGTGTGTGTGTCTGTGTGTGTGTGTGTGTCTGTGTGTGTGTGTGTGTGTGCGTGTCTGTGTGTGTGTTTACCTGTTTTCAGAATCAGTTCTGTGATCAGAGCAGTGGAGGTCAGAGAAACAACAACCGCTGATCCGAACACATACACCAGGACATAACGCAGGAAACCTGCAGTGTTAAACATTCAATATGAAGATCAGACACACACTGAACTACTGCCTCCGTTTACCTGCAGGGGCAGAACATGCTCACACACGCACTCGAGCAATGTCTTAGTGTGAGGGAAACCACTAGAGATGCACAGAAAACACATTTATGAGTCTTTGTTCGCATGACATATTTCATTTCTTAAATCTGTATTAATCTGTGTTGTGTTTGATCGACTGATGGCAGATCGTAAGCGTGTGCGGATTCATGTGTGATCATGTTACGGTGCTGGACTTTGATATTCATCTGATAATGAGATCGATCAGTGTCAGTGATGAAATATACCCACATAACATTATAATTAAAACTATAATGAGACGCAGAGACTGTTCTCTTCCGAACACACAATCCTGCTTAATATCTCTGGTCCCGCACGGTCTGATGTCATGAACTACTCGAGCCTTTCCTGGACATTAATTCAAACTGAAAAACACAGAAGAGGAACGATGATGAGCAATACTGTACCTCGAGACAAACTGATATAACTGTAAGTAGCATCATCTGTAAACTTCACAACTGTCCAGAGGATCTGCAGGAACACCAGCACACAGCCCCATCCGATCGGATCTGCAGATCAGATAAAGAATCACTTCTCCAGCACTTTCACACTCGTGTGTCTCGTTTACATCCCGAGGGTTTTGGATCTTCATGACAGGACGGCTGGAGATCAGTCAGGACAGTGAGCGTCTGTTATCTGTGTCTCAGAGTCACTGACAGTTTGTGTTCTTTACTTTCCTCATGTAGTTTAAACACCACTAGGATGATTAGTCATTAGTTCAGCTGTGTATCATTAATCATCCTGGTTCCTGTTCACTCGTGTGTGTGTGTGTGTGTGTGTGTGTGTGTGTGTGTGTGTGTGTGTGTGTGTCTGTGTGTGTGTGTGTGTGTGTGTGTGTGTGTGTGTGTGTGTGTGTGTGTGTGTGTGTGTGTGTGTGTGTGTGTGTGTGTGTGTGGGCATGTTTTTGTGAAATATCAGGACACAAATGTGTATAATGACATGGTTATGACATAGGTATTACAAAAGAGGGTGAAATATGAGGACGTTCCCCATGTCCTCACTTTTCAAAATGCTTATAAATCACACAGGATGAGGTTTTTCACAGAAAGTAAACTGTGCAGTCTCCTGTGATGGGTAGGTTTAGGGGCAGGGGCAGTGTGTGTGTGTGTGTGTGTGTATGATGGGTAGGTTTAGGGGCAGTGTGTGTGTGTGTGTGTGTGTTGGGTAGGTTTAGGGGCAGTGTGTGTGTGTGTGTGTGTGTGTGTGTGTGTGTGTGTGTGTGTGTGTGTGTGTGTGTGTGTGTGTGTGTGTGTGTGTGTGTGTGTGTGTGATGGGTAGGTTTAGGGGCAGGGGCAGTGTAGGGGATAGAAAATATGGTTTGTACAGTATAAAATGCATTACGCCTATGGAATGTCCCACATTTCACAAAAACAAACGTGTGTGTGTTTGTGTTCTAGTCTGTGCCTTCTGTTCATTTACTCATCGCGAGAGACTCTCTGCCATGACTCCAGCATTTAGTGACAAGCGACGTAACTTCAGCTTAAAGACACTTTGTAAAATAAACTTATATTTGCTAGATCAGTGATGTGTTTTAATTCCAAACATTATTAAAATATGATCATACCTGCGGTTTTCTCCAGTGTCATTATGTAAAGGCCGATCATCACTGCACTCATCACTAGTGAGAAGATGAACATCACAGTTCTCATGACTGAACATGAACCTGAAAGAGGAGCGTGAGAGAATGAGTTCATGAGTAGAAATAGAGCGGAGATTAAACTGAATAAAGACACTCAAAGTGAAGATGAGCAGAAAACAGAGAAACATCTGAACACAGATCATCACGATCCCAATCACTGAAGGATCAAATTAATGTTTCTGATCTATCTGCGGATCGACTAGCATATCTATCTGAAACATGCTAGCAATGTGCTAATAAGTACTAGCAACCACCCAGAACACACTAGCAACAGCATAGCAACACCCAGAATACCCTAGCAACTGCATAGCAACACCCTAATAACCACCCAGAACACACTAGCAACAGCATAGCAACACCCAGAATACCCTAGCAACTGCATAGCAACACCCTAATAACCACCCAGAACACACTAGCAACTGCATAGCAACACCCAGAATACCCTAGCAATTGCATAGCAACACCCTAGTAACCACCCAGAATACCATAGCAACCACCCAAATTACCTTAGCAACCACATAGCAACACCCTAGCAACCACCCAGAATACCATAGCAACACCCTAGCAACCACCTAAAATACCCTAGCAACCACATAGCATCCACCCTAAGTACCTTAGCAACAGCATTACAAAACCTTAGCAATCACCCAAATTACCCTAGCAACTGCATAGCAACACCCTAGCAACCACCCAAAATACCCTAAAAACCACATAGCAGCCACCCTAAGTACCTTAGCGACCGCATAGCAACACCCTAGCAACCACCCAAAGTACCCTAGCAACTGAATTGCAACACCCTAGCAACCACCCAAATTACCTTAGCAACCACATAGCAACACCCTAGCAACCATCTAGAATACCCTGGCAACCACATATCAGTCACCCTAAGTACCTTAGCAACCACCCAAAATACCCTAGTAACTACATAGCAACACCCTAGCAACCACCCAAATTACCTTAGCAACCACATAGCAACACCCTAGCAACCACCTAGAATACCCTAGCAACTGCATAGCAACACTCTAAGGAACTTAACAACCACAAAGCAGTACTCTAGCAAACCACCAAAAATACCTTAGCAACTGCATAGCAAAACCGTAGCAACCACCCAGAATACCCTAGCAACCGCATAGCAATGCCCTAGCAAACACTCAAAGTACCTAATGTCACGGCCCCTCCTGGCTGGCAGGCGGTTCCTCCTGCAGGCAGAGGAGGGTCGTTAGTGATTGGATCCACCTGGGCTCAGGGTATTTAAGCTGCCTCACTAACCACTTCTCTCTCTCTCTCTGCTCCTCCAGGTATGATCCTGTGTTGTTGGTTCTGTTGTAGTTTTACTTAGTTTCCACTCAGACATGTTTACACATACAGATTCATGCATCCATGCACTTTACCCACACCTTACATTATGACATTTTCACACCTCATTCCTTTTTCTTTGTTTATAGTTATTGGTTTACAATAAAGAGAACCTTTTGTTGGCCTATACCTGTTGTTGGTGTCCCCTCATTTTTGCCACAGGCTATGAGCCGGCCTGTGACAAGTGGGGGCTCGTCCATAAGTTAAAGTTAATGCTAATGTGTCTTACTTTAGCATTTTAGGTTACTTAAATAGTTAGTCATTGGTGGGTTAAAGTTTAGTTTGTCTTTGTGTTATCATTGATACACTTGTTTATTTGTAATTTGGAAATAGTTTAGCTTATTTGATTATCGTTTGTAGTTAGTTTGGGTAATAGTTTGTTAGTTTAGAATGCCAAACTTTTTGTATGAGGGGATGCTTTGGTTAGGCCATTATTGTTGGAGAGAGCAGTGAGAGCCATGTGTTCCTTTGTTTATTTAGCTTTGTAGCTAATATGGTTAGCAATTCATTCTGGGCCTTTTCTGGGTTTATTGTCTAGATGGGAGCCCTCTCCTGTTGAGGCTTATCAGCGAGTGTCAATAAGAGGCTCGTGGGGTTTTTGTTTGGCAGTGAATGTGGGTAGAGCTTCCTTTTCCCTTTCCCCCTACATCGGCTCGGGAGCACCTCCGTGGATGTGAGTGGGCCGCCAGGTTCTGGTTGTCTTTTCTACTCCACTGGTTTTGTGTGCATAAGACCCCACCACATGTGACTGCACGAAGACTAGGGGCCAGTTAGTTAGTTGTTTTGGGAGGTTAGTGGGGTGTGGCTTCCGTCCTTAAACCCAGACTGGCAGCAGATGAGTTTTTTATTTTTTTTTAGGGCATTTGTAATCATTATATTGGTTGTGGAAAATGTCTTCCATTTTGAGTAGTTTTGTTAAGGCTCCTTCAGAGTTAGCCTTAGATTTGTGTACTAAGGAGCAGTTAATTGAAATTGCTGAACATTATCAGATTGAGATTGTTGATAGAAAACTTAAAGACACTATTAAAACTGAGTTAAAGCAAGGTCTTAGAGAAGTGGGTGTTTGTTTGGATCAGTCTGCTAGTCGTGCAAGTTTTCAGGCTAGCCCTTCATTAACTTTTGAGCAGCAGAGGGAGCTGTTACGAATGCAGTTGGAGATAGCACGATTGCAAAATGTCAGTAGACCAGATATGGTACCACAGTTTGATGTTTCACAGAATCTTCGTTTATTGCCTAAATTTGATGAATCAGATCCAGATACATACTTTATTTTATTTGAGCGTATTGCGGAAGCGAGAGCTTGGTCAGATTTGGACAGGACTATGTTGTTGCAATGTGCACTTACAGGTAAAGCACGTGAGGCTTTTTCAGCACTAAGTGTTGCTGACAGTAAAGTTTATGCTACCGTTAAATCCACAGTTCTGAAGGTCTATGAGCTTGTGCCGGAGGCATACCGTCAACGTTTTCGTTACAGGAAAAAGCTAGATTCACAAACCTATTCTGAGTTTGTTCGTGATTTGATTTCTGCTTTTAATCGTTGGTGTACAGCTTCTGAAGTTCACACTTTTGAGGGTCTGGTTAACTTGATTGTGCTAGAGCAGTTCAAAAATTCGGTGTCTGACCAGGTGGCTACATACATTAATGAACGTAAAGTTAAGTCCCCAAGTGATGCAGCAGTCCTTGCAGATGAGTACAGACTAACACATAAAAATCATTTTGAGTCAAATGCTGACCAGCATCATAAAAGTAATTTTACACCTAGGCATAGTAGGTCACTTTTTTCTGGAGCTTCTTTTCAAAGGCCTCAGAAGTTTGGTTCTGGGGGACATAAAGCACCAGTTAATGATAACACCTGTCGCTACTGTTTAGTTGAAGGACATTGGAAGAACGAGTGTCCTCTTCTCAGATCGAAAAAGTCAGGTCAAGTTAAGCCTGCTGTGACGGTAGCTCCTGTTACTGCCTCTGACCACCAGGGTGAGTCTTTTCAGCCACTAATGTGACTTTTCAGATTTTATTTCAGATGGTGTAGTGTCACTGGTAGATGGCAAACAAAATGTTCCAATTAAAATTTTGAGAGACACTGGAGCTTTAGATTCTTTTATTCTGGAATCTGTTTTGCCTTTCTCTAAGGAGTCGGATACTGGCAGTTGTGTAATGGTACGTGGCATGGGTTTAGTTCCATTCTCTTCTCCTCTACATGAAGTTACCCTAAAATGTGGTCTGGTAGAGGGTGATGTAGTTGTTGGGGTTAGACCCCAGTTGCCAGTAGAGGGAGTACACATTATTTTGGGGAATGACTTGGCAGGCAGTAAGGTGTGGGCAGCTGGCAAACCAAACATCGTTAAGAAGCAATCGTTAGCGCCCAATGAAAGTGTGTATCCAGATTGCAGTAGTGTGTCTCATGAGGTATTTCCAGTTTGTGCTGTTACCCGCTCTGCCTCTCGGAATGAGGTTGAGAGTAAGCCAGAAAGTCTTGAGTTGCCAGTTGAACTCCAGATAGAACAGTTGATGATGTCTAGAGATTCATTGATGGCTGAGCAAAAGGCAGATACTGCTTTGGCCGATCTGTTTGATAAAGTTGTTCCTGATTCACGGGTGAGGAATAGTGCTCAGTGCTATTTTCTTTTGGATGGGTTGTTGGTCAGGAAATGGGTTCCATGCTGTGATCAGGGTCTAGGAGAGCCAGTTTTTCAAGTAGTTGTACCTACTATTTTGCGAAATAAAGTGTTGCAAACTTCACATGGTGACGTGGCAGGTCACATGGGTGTTCGTAAAACTTATGATCGCATTCTCCGTTATTTTTTTTGGCCACGTTTAAAGCGGGACGTAGCTCGGTTTATTAAAACTTGTCATACGTGTCAGTGCACAAGCAAGCCAAACCAGGTGGTAAAGCCAGCACCTTTATATCCAATACCAGCCATAGGGCAACCTTTTGAACATCTTATTATCGATTGTGTTGGCCCTTTACCACAATCCAAGTCAGGTCATAGCTACTTATTGACGGTTATGTGTCAGGCAACTAGGTATCCGGCAGCTTTTCCTTTGCGTACCATAACTTCAAAATCAGTAGTGAAGGCGTTAACTCAATTCATTTCAACATTTGGGATTCCGAAAATCATCCAGTCAGATCGGGGATCTAACTTTACCTCTCATTTATTTGCTCAGATTCTGAAACAGCTTAAGGTTAAACACAACAAGTCTACTGCGTTCCATGCCCAGAGTCAGGGAGCTTTAGAACGTTTTCACCAAAGCGTTAAAATCTTTGCCGTGCATATTGCACAGAACTGTCAGCAGATTGGGAGGAGGGTTTACCTTGGCTGCTACTAGCTGCTCGTGAAGCAGTGCAGGAGAGCACAGGGTTTAGCCCAAATGATTTGGTCTTCGGTCACAAGGTGCGTGGGCCATTAGCAGTGCTACAGGATAGCGGTTTGCCTGAGGAACCACCTCAGAATCTTATTGATTATGTAAATGGTTTTAGGCTGAAGTTGTATAGGGCTGGTGAACTGGCGAAAGGAAAACTAGAATGTTCTCAAAAGAAAATGAAAGAGATATGACAGACAGGCTGAGAGGCGTGAGTTTGGTCCCGGTGATCGTGTACTTACTCTTTTGCCTCTTGTAAGTTCACCTTTTCAGGCAAAATACTCTGGTCCTTTTACTGTGTTGCGCAAAGTGTCAGATTTGAACTATCTTATTGAAACCCCTGGTCATAGGAAGTCCACCAAATTGTGTCATGTGAACCTGTTAAAAGGTTATCATTCTCGTGATAAGGTGGAAGGCACTCCCACAGGGAAGTCAGCGCTGGCTGTTGCTCCAGTCACTGCATCTTGTGGTTTTAACTTGGTGGATGAGGGAGAAACTGAGGTAGATATGGTTTCAGAGGAGGTATTACAAGGTCGTTTGCAAAACTCCCAGACGTTACGAAACCTTGGGGTTTTGATAGATCATCTAGACTCTGAGAAACGTGAGGAACTGGTAGCCCTGGTAAGACGTTACCCTGGTTTGTTTTCTGACACTCCATCACGAACCCACTTAATTGAGCATGACATAGACCTCGGAGATGCTAAGCCTATCAAACAAAGATTTTATCGCGTATCTGAGGAGAAGAGACGACAACTGGAAGCCGAGGTGCAGCATATGTTGGATAATGGTATTGCTGAGCCATGTTGTTCAAATTGGGCTTCCCCGTGTCTTCTGGTCAGAAAGTCTGATTTCACTTTCAGACCCTGCACTGATTATAGAAAAGTAAACAATATCACTAAGGCAGACCTTTACCCTCTTCCTAGGATGGAGGACTGTATTGATCAAGTTTGATCAGCAAAGTATGTTAGTAAATTTGATCTTTTAAAAGGATACTGGCAAGTACCCTTACCAAAAGAGCTCGTGAGATTGCTGCCTTTGTAACTCCATCTGGTTTATTCTCGTACACAGTGATGCCTTTTGGCTTGCGGAATGCTCCAGCCACCTTCCAGAGGCTGATGAATCGGGTGGTCTCAGGTCTGAAGGGGTGTGCCGTGTATTTGGACGACGTGGTTGTCTTTTCAGACTTCTGGGAGGAGCATGTCCAGAGAGTCCAAGCCCTGTTTGAAAGACTGGTGTGGGCTAGGTTGACTGTTAATTTGGCGAAGTGTGAGTTTGCCAAGGCTACAGTCACATACCTGGGAAAAGTTGTGGGGCAGGGTCGTGTCTGTCCCGTGGAGGCAAAGGTTCAGGCAGTGAAGCAGTTTCCACAGCCCTCTACAAAAAAAAGAGCTAATGCGCTTCCTAGGAATGGTAGGATACTACCGTGCTTTCTGTAAAAACTTCTCGGTAGTAGTGTCACCACTGACTAATCTGTTGAAGGCCAAGGCTGAATTTATCTGGTCCACCCAGTGTCAGGAGGCCTTTGAGGCAGTTAAGGCTCTTTTGTGCTCTGCACCCGTTTTGGCCGCACCCCTTTTCAGGAAATCTTTTAAATTGCAGGTAGATGCCAGTCAAATCGGGGTTGGGGCTGTGCTTTTTCAGGAAAATGACAGTAAGGTCGAGTGCCCAGTTAGATTTTCTCCCGGAAATTTAATAAGTATCAGCAAAACTACTCTGTAATTGAGAAGGAGGCTTTGGGGCTCATTTGGGCTTTACAGCACTTTGAGGTATATGTTGGTTCTGGTTTGACCCCTTTAACTGTATTCACTGACCACAATCCACTGACTTTTCTGAAGTCCTTGCAAAATCCCAACCAGCGCCTGATGCGTTGGGCTTTGTTCTTGCAACCATTCAATCTTGATATTAGACACATTAGTGGCAAGGATAATATCATTGCTGATGCCCTGTCCCGTGCTCCTTTAACCTAGTTCTTATCTTTTCTCTCCATTGACCTCTGCTGGCTACCTGTTCTTTCTCTTAAATTGCTCCCTAGGTACCAGGGCTGCTGAGTTGGAGGGTTGGACAGTCAGAGGACACAGGGCGACCACTAGGAGCTAGGACTTTGTTTTTTTTGTGTTTGTTTGTTTGTTTTGGGGAATTTTGGGATTGTTTTAAATGGGTTGGGCCAATTTTGGGTTTGAGGGTGGGACCCTCATTTTAAGGAGGGGGGTGTCACGGCCCCTCCCCTGCCTGGCAGGGGCGGTTCCTCCTGCAGGCAGAGGAGGGTCGTTAGTGATTGGATCCACCTGGGCTCAGGGTATTTAAGCTGCCTCACTAACCACTTCTCTCTCTCTCTCTGCTCCTCCAGGTATGATCCTGTGTTGTTTGTTCTGTTGTAGTTTTACTTAGTTTCCACTCAGACATGTTTACACATACAGATTCATGCATCCATGCACTTTACCCACACCTTACATTATGACATTTTCACACCTCATTCCTTTTTCTTTGTTTATAGTTAATAGTTATTGGTTTATAATAAAGAGAACCTTTTGTTGGCCTATACCTGTTGTTGGTGTCCCCTCATTTTTGCCACAGGCTATGAGCGGCCTGTGACACTAAGCAAACGCATAGTAACCTCTCAGAGTACCTTAGAAAATGCATACCATCCACTCAGAGTACCTTAACACCTGCATAGCAACCACTCAGAGTACCTTAGAAAATGCATACCATCCACTCAGAGTACCTTAACACCTGCATAGCAACCACTCAGAGTACCTTAACACCTGCATAGCAACCACTCAGAGTACCTTAGAAAATGCATACCATCCACTCAGAGTACCTTAACACCTGCATAGCAACCACTCAGAGTACCTTAACACCTGCATAGCAACCACTCAGAGTACCTTAACACCTGCATACCATCCACTCAGAGTACCTTAACACCTGCATAGCAACCACTCAGAGTACCTTAACACCTGCATAGCAACCACTCAGAGTACCTTAACACCTGCATAGCAACCACTCAGAGTACCTTAACACCTGCATAGCAACTCAGAGTACCTTAACACCTGCATAGCAACCACTCAGAGTACCTTAACACCTGCATAGCAACCACTCAGAGTACCTTAACACCTGCATAGCAACCACTCAGAGTATCTTAACACCTGCATAGCAACCACTCAGAGTACCTTAACACCTGCATAGCAACTCAGAGTACCTTAACACCTGCATAGCAACCACTCAGAGTACCTTAGCAACTGCACAGAAACCACTCAGAGTACCTTAACACCTGCATAGCAACCACTCAGAGTACCTTAACACCTGCATAGCAACCACTCAGAGTACCTTAGCAACTGCACATAAACCACTCAGAGTACCTTAACACCTGCATAGCAACCACTCAGAGTACCTTAACACCTGCACAGCAACCACTCAGAGTACCTTAGCAACTGCATAGCAACCACTCAGAGTACATCTGTCATTATCAACCACTCGACTGCAGATCACAGACAGATTCACGAACCGTAACTGCAGATCATAACTCATGTAAAAAAATAAATAATATTGTCTGAAATATAAATGTGTAAAATAAGTCATGAAGGAACATGATTCAGAAACTGATTACAGGAAGTGATATGAGTTTGTTCAGATCCACTGTAACGAGTTTCTCTCATCACTGATGATCAGAAATAACTGAGATATTAATACAGAGAAACACAGATCAGATCAGAATTCATCAAATACTCACAGTCGAGCCTATCATAGCATCTAAAAATCCATCTGTCATTACTCATCATCGTCATAAACACTGGTAATATGACAACAACGATGAGCCCTAAACACAGAAGAGAAATCATAATGAACATTAATGAGTGTTATAAACATGATCATGTGTCTGAGCTCAGATCATTATGAATATGAATATGAATATGAATCACCTGCTCCAGAAGATCCAAACGTGTAGAACAGGAGGATGAATTGTAAAGTTGGCAGAATATCAATGATCATATCACCCACAAGGCCAACTATTTCAATTATCCGTCCACTTTTCTGTCCAATCTCAGTGACTAAAACTATATGAGAAACATGTTCAGTTATTAAGATCTCATTTGATTCAGTTTTGAATTATTATAATGGCAGTTTATCATCACCGTTTACAACAACACACAATAAAATCAACAACCGCAGCAGAACTGAACAAATCCTCATGTGACTGAGTTTATATAAACATGCATCAGCATTATAAATATCATTATACAGTATTATGATATTTAACGAACAGATCAGTGTGTAATATCCCCACTAAAGCTGAGATCCGAGTGTGTGTGCGCGTGTGTGTGTGTGTGTGTGTATCTGTGTGTGTGTGTGTGTGTGTGTGCGTGCGTGTGTGTGCATGTGCGTGCGTGTGTGTTTGCATGTGCGTGCGTGTGTGTGCATGTGCGTGCGTGTGTGCGCATGTGCGTGCGTGTGCGTGTGCATGTGCGTGCGTGCGTGTGTGTGTGTGCATGTGCGTGCGTGCGTAATGTGTGCGTGTGTGTGCGTGCGTGCGTGCGTGTGCATGTGCGTGTGTGTGTATGCGTGTGCGTATGCGTGCGTGCGTGTGTGCATATGCGTGCGTGTATGCGTGTGTGTGTGTGCATGTGCGTGCGTGCGTGTGTGTGCATGTATGCGTGCGTGCGTGCGTGTGTGTGCATGTGCGTGCGTGCGTGTGTGTGCGTGCGTGCGTGTGGTGTGTGTGCATGCGTGTGTGTGTGTGTGTGCATGTGCGTGCAGTGTGTGCATGCGTATGCATGTGTGCATGTGCGTGCGTGCAGTGTGTATGTGCGTTGTGTGTAAAAGGTGCATGTGTGCATGTGCGGCGTGTGTGTGCATGTGCGTGCGTGTGCATGTGCAAGGCGTGCGTGCGTGTGTGCATGTGTGTGCATGTGCGTGCGTGTGTGCATGTGTGTGTGCATGTGCGTGTGTGCAGTGTGTGCATGTGCGTGGCATGTGTGTGCGTATGTGGCGTGTGTGTATGTGCGTGTGTGCAGCGTGTGCATGCGTGTGTGTGCATGTGCGTGTGTGCTGTGTGCGTGTGCATGTGCGTTGTGTGCGTGCGTGTGTGTGCATGTGCGTATGCGTATGCGTGTGTGTGTATGCGTGTATGCGTGCGTGTGTGTGCATGTGTGTGCGTGTGTGTGCATGTGCGTGCGTGTGTGCGTGTGTGCATGTGCGTGCGTGTATGCGTGCGTGCGTGTGTGCATGTGTGTGTGTGCATGTGCGTGCGTGTATGCGTGTGTATGCGTGTGTGCATGTGCGTGCGTGCGTGCGTGTGCGTGTGCATGTGCGTGCATGCGTGCGTGTGCGCGTGTGTGCGTGCGGCGTGCATGCGTGCGTGCGTGTGTGTGCATGACAGTAACTCGAGATCACGTGACTCTGGTCTGGTTCGCTCAGCGAGTCTCTGGTTTCTGAAGCACTTACTGTAAATGATTCTGCAGAGGCAGAACAGAAACACGACTGAAAACAGAAATATTATCAGGACTCTGTCAATCACAGCGTAATTCAGAAGTTTCTGCCACACACTTGAGAAAAGAGCTGGAAGAAAGAGAGAGAACAAACACACATCAAACTCTAAACACAGAAGAAAGTATGGCCGTTCAGGAAATAATACATGTGTATTATGTGAATATGAATTAGTTTAGTGGTTGAATGTATGGTTTAACTACAAACACATTGGTTTATAATACATTGGTTTATCCAGACATATATTGGTTTAGATACATTGGTCTGATCAAGTGTACATGGGTTTGCTCCTTTATACGCTGGTTTGTTCATGTAAACATTGGGCTCCTCAAATATGCAATGGTTTCCTCAACTATATATTGGTATCTTTAACTATACATTGGTTTGTTTAACTATATATTGGTTTAGATACATTGGTTTGTTCAACTATATATTGGTTTGTTCAACTATATATTGGTTTGTTTAACTATATATTGGTTTGTTTAACTATATATTGGTTTAGATACATTGGTTTGTTTAACTATATATTGGTTTGTTTAACTATATATTGGTTTGTTCATCTATACATTGGTTTGTTCAACTATATATTGGTTTGTTCATCTATATATTGGTTTGTTCATCTATACATTGGTTTGTTCAACTATATATTGGTTTATTCAATCTATATATTGGTTTGTTCAACTAAATATTGGTTTGTTCATCTATATATTGGTTTGTTCAACTATATATTGGTTTGTTCATCTATACATTGGTTTGTTTAACTATATATTGGTTTGTTCATCTATATATTGGTTTGTTCAACTATATATTGGTTTGTTCATCTATATATTGGTTTGTTCATCTATATATTGGTTTGTTCATCTATATATTGGTTTGTTCATCTATATATTGGTTTGTTCAACTATATATTGGTTTAGATACATTGGTTTGTTCAACTATATATTGGTTTGTTCAACTATATATTGGTTTGTTCAACTGCATATTGGTTTGTTCATCTATATATTGGTTTGTTCATCTATATATTGGTTTGTTCAACTATATATTGGTTTAGATACATTGGTTTGTTCAACTATATATTGGTTTGTTCAACTATATATTGGTTTGTTCATCTATATATTGGTTTGTTCAACTATATATTGGTTTGTTTAACTATATATTGGTTTGTTCAACTATATATTGGTTTGTTTAACTATATATTGGTTTAGATACATTGGTTTGTTCTACTATATATTGGTTTGTTCAACTATATATTGGTTTGTTCATCTATATATTGGTTTGTTCAACTATATATTGGTTTGTTCATCTATACATTGGTTTGTTTAACTATATATTGGTTTGTTTAACTATATATTGGTTTAGATACATTGGTTTGTTCATCTATATATTGGTTTGTTCATCTATACATTGGTTTGTTCAACTATATATTGGTTTGTTTAACTATATATTGGTTTGTTCATCTATATATTGGTTTTTCATCTATATATTGGTTTGTTCAACTATATATTGGTTTGTTCATCTATATATTGGTTTGTTCAACTATATATTGGTTTGTTCATCTATATATTGGTTTGTTCAACTGCATATTGGTTTGTTTAACTATATATTGGTTTGTTCATCTATATATTGGTTTGTTCAACTATATATTGGTTTGTTCATCTATATATTGGTTTGTTCAACTATATATTGGTTTGTTCAACTATATATTGGTTTGTTCAACTGTATATTGATTTGTTCAACTGCATATTGGTTTGTTTAACTATATATTGGTTTGTTCAACTATATATTGGTTTGTTCAACTATATATTGGTTTGTTCAACTACATATTGGTTTGTTCAGGTACTTCGCCTATGACAAGTGTGACCTTATCAATGTAACTGCGTTTCACGTGGACGTCACGTACACATCACAGAACAGAGCAAGGCGAACATTTGTGCTTATAAAACTTAAACTTTTGAATAAAAAAAAAAAAAGACCAATCGTTTCGTTAGATCAGACCCTTATTCATCGTCTGGTGTCGTTTAAAGCCCTTTGAAGCTGCACTGAATTGAATGAACTAATTCGACCTTGAACCGTTTGGGCTCCATTGAGTCTATTATAAAGAAAAATCCTGGAATGTTTTCATCAAAAACCTTCATTTACAGGTCCTTCTCAAAAAATTAGCATATTGTGATAAAAGGTCATAATGTTCCATAATGTAATGATAAAATTAAACTTTCATATATTTTAGATTCATTGCACACCAACTAAAATATTTCAGGTCTTTTATTGTTTTAATACTGATGATTTTGGCATACAGCTCATGAAAACCCAAAATTCCTTTCTCAAAAAATTAGCATATCATGAGACGGTTCTCTAAAGCAGGCTATTAACCTAATCATCTGAATCAACTAATTAACTCTAAACACCTGCAAAAGATTCCTGAGGCTTTTAAAAACTCCCAGCCTGGTTCATTACTCAAAACCGCAATCATGGGTAAGACTGCCGACCTGACTGCTGTCCAGAAGGCCATCATTGACACCCTCAAGCGAGAGGGTAAGACACAGAAAGACATTTCTGAACCAATAGGCTGTTCCCAGAGTGCTGTATCAAGGCACCTCAGTGGGAAGTCTGTGGGAAGGAAAAGTGTGGCAAAAACGCTGCACAACGAGAAGAGGTGACCGGACCCTGAGGAAGATTGTGGAGAAGGACCTATTCCAGACCTTGGGGACCTGGGAAGCAGTGGACTGAGTCTGGAGTAGAAACATCCAGAGCCACTGTGCACAGGCGTGTGCAGGAAATGGGCTACAGGTGCCGCATTCCCCAGGTCAAGCCACTTTTGAACCAGAAACAGCGGCAGAAGCGCCTGACCTGGGCTACAGAAATGCAGCACTGGACTGTCGCTCAAATTTTGCATGTCATTGGGAAATCAAGGTGCCAGAGTCTGGAGGAAGACTGGGGAGAAGGAAATGCCAAAATGCCTGAAGTCCAGTGTCAAGTACCCACAGTCAGTGATGGTCTGGGGTGCCATGTCAGCTGCTGGTGTTGGTCCACTGTGTTTTATCAAGGGCAGGGTCAATGCAGCAAGCTATCAGGAGATTTTGGAGCACTTCATGCTTCCATCTGCTGAAAAGCTTTATGGAGATGAAGATTTTGTTTTTCAGCACGACCTGGCACCTGCTCACAGTGCCAAAACCACTGGTAAATGGTTTACTGACCATGGTATTACTGTGCTCAATTGGCCTGACCTGAACCCCATAGAGAATCTGTGGGATATTGTGAAGAGAAAGTTGAGAGACGCAAGACCCAACACTCTGGATGAGCTTAAGGCCGCTATCGAAGCATCCTGGGCCTCCATAACACCTCAGCAGTGCCACAGGCTGATTGCCTCCATGCCACGCCGCATTGAAGCAGTCATTTCTGCAAAGGATTCCCCACCAAGTATTGAGTGCATAACTGAACATAATTATTTGAAGGTTGACTTTTTTTTGTATTAAAAACACTTTTCTTTTATTGGTCGGATGAAATATGCTAAATTTTGGGGTTTTCATGAGCTGTATGCCAAAATCATCAGTATTAAGACAATAAAAGACCTTGAAATATTTCAGTTGGTGTGCAATGAATCTAAAATATATGAAAGTTTAATTTGTATCATTACATTATGGAAAATATTGAACTTTATCACAATATGCTAATTTTTTGAGAAGGACCTGTATTTTCAACTGAAGAAAGAAAGACATGGACATCTTGGATGACATGGGGGTGAGTAAATTATCAGCAAAAGTTTATTTAAAAGTGAACTAATCCTTTAAGTTGACCCAAAAGGTAATTTCCAGGTTAAGCTCATAAATATTTAGTGGTATTTCACCCATCTCAACCTGCAGTAATGAAATTAAAGAAGATAAAAAATCAACAGCACAGCATAAAATATTATTCAAGCTTGTGCCTGCACTACTATATTCTTTTTCATCGTAGATCCATAACACAGAGGTCTTCAACCCTGCTCCTGGGGACCCACTGTCCTGCAAAGTTTATTTCCAACCTGTATCAGCACACCTGCCTGTGTGTTTTCAACAAGTAATCCTGAAGATCTTGATTAGCTTCACCTGTCTTTGATTAGGGATGGAGCTAAACTCTGCAGGACGGTGAGTCTCCAGGAGCAGGGTTGAAGACCTCTGCCATAACATACTTATAATCCATATATGACATAATTATTGTATTATATATTTATTTTAAAGACAATTCACTGGCACCCAACTCATCATCTGCCAAACATTCTATATGTAATTATTTTTATTTTATATCTAATTGCTCTTGAACACGCATCTAAATGCACGGATCTAAATAAAATACCTGACAATTTGACATTTCCCTTTGGCATAATGCTGCTTTTTACAATACTGAATTGCAGAAACACCACTTAGCCCATTTATCTTCTTCATGTACTGTTGATCTTCATGTATCTATTGATCTAATATGACCTCTGACCTGTAATGTTGCCAGAATCATAATCATACACTGTTTGTTTGTCGGCTAGAGGAGAACTGGCACCCCGACAGAGCCTGGTTTCTCCCAAGGTTTTTTTCTCCATTCGGATCCTGAAGGAGTTTTGGTTCCTTGCCACTGTTGCCTTTGGCTTTTGGTTTGCTCAGTTGAGGACACTAAATATTCAACTATATTACCGATCTGCCCACATTGACACTACAGGTGCTGGTCATATAATTAGAATATCATCAAAAAGTTGATTTATTCACTAGTTCCATTCAAAAAGTGAAACTTGTATATTATATTCATTCATTACACACAGACTGATATATTTCATATGTTTATTTCTTTTAATTTTGATGATTATAACTGACAACTAAGGAAAATCTCAAATTAAGTATCTTAGAAAATTTGAATATTACTTAAGACCAATACAAAGAAAGGATTTTTAGAAATCTTGGCCAACTGAACAGTATGAGCATGAACATCACTCAATGCTGAGCTGGGGCTGCTTTAGCCTGAATCACTGCAGCAATGCGGCGTGGCATGGAGTCGATCAGTCTGTGGCACTGCTCAGGTGTTCTGAGAGCCCAGGTTGCTCTGATAGTGGCCTTCAGCTCTTCTGCATTGTTGGGTCTGGCATATCGCATCTTCCTCTTCACAATACCCCAGAGAGTTTCTATGGGGTTAAGGTCAGGCGAGTTTGACCAACACCATCAGATGACATGGCACCCCAAACCATCACTGACTGTGGAAACTTTACACTGGACCTCAAGCAACGTGGATTGTGTGCCTCTCCTCTCTTCCTCCAGACTCTGGGACCCTGATTTCCAAAGGAAATGCAACATTTACTTTCATCAGAGAACATAACATTGGAGCACTCAGCAGCAGTCCAGTCCTTTTTGTCTTTATCCCAGGTGAGACGCTTCTGGAGCTGTCTGTTGTTCAAGAGTGGCTCGACTCCAAGAGTGCGACAGCTAAACCCATGTCTTGCATTCGTCTGTGTGTAGTTGGTTCTTAAAGCACTGACTCCAGCTGCAGTCCACTCTTTGTGAATCTCCCACACATATTTTAAATGGGTTTTGTTTCACAATCCTCTCCTGCGTGCGGTTATCCCTATTGCTTGTACACCTTTTTCTACCACATCTTTTCCTTCCCTTTGCCTCTCTATTAATGTGCTTGGACACACAACTCTGTGAACAACCAGCCTCTTTTGCAATGACCTTTGTGTCTTGCCCTCCTTGTGCAAGGTGTCAATGGTCATCTTTTGGACAACTGTGAGGTCAGCTGTCTTCCCCATGATTGTGTGGCCTACAGAACTAGACTGAGAGACCATTTAAAGGCCTTTGCAGGTGTGTTGAGTTCATTAGCTGATTAGAGTGTGGCTCCAGGTGTCTTCAATATAGAAACTTTTCACAATATTCTAATTTTCTGAGATACTGAATTTGAGATTTTCCTTAGATGTCAGTTATAATCATCGAAATTAAAAGAAATAAACATTTGAAATATATCTGAAATATAGTCTGTGTGTAATGAATGAATAAAATATACAAGTTTCACTTTTTTAATGGAATTAGTGAAATAAATATTTTAATGAATAAAAACTTTTAATGATATTCTAATTATATGACCAGCACCTGTATATGATAATGGAAATTAGCTGGATAACATCACCGTTTTCACCAGAGCGGCTGTACAGTCAAATCAAACTCTGTTGCATTATTTTCCTGTTTAACACATTGAAGCTGCTTTGAAACAATCTGCACTGTAAAAAGCGCTATATATATATAAATAAAGGTGACTTGACTTGCCTGCAGGCCTGGTATGACATATGACCTTTCTTCTACATTCCTCATTTCTCAGTTTGTGTTCATCCTAATTTGCTTGTACTTTCTTAAATTTAATTTATCATAATTTCCTCAATTGCTTAAAAATAAAATGTATTATAATTTCTCCAATTGTCTATTGTATTACTTATATTTTGTATATGTTTTATGATTTTACCGTTTTCCACTATAATTGTTAGCTCAAGTTAATCCAGTATCCAGTTGTGCAATCTTCATCCAATGACATCTCTAATACTCTAAATTTTTAAAAGATAATTATCTGTTAAAAATTTAGAGTATTAGAGATGTCATTGATGAAGATTTTTGGTCATGAATGCACTCCTACTTCTTCTTGTGTCTGTGTTGTTAATTTATTACTGTGTACAACTAACTCAGTCTATGAAATACCCCAACAATTTCACATGAGTAACAAATAAATCATTATAGGAAATACAATTTTCATTAATTAATATTTTTTAAGGAGTGTATATTATTTTTTAAGCAAATAATGTGCACTCTATACACTCTTTTGGTTATAGTAATACAATTATATTTTGACATGTAGAAAACAATTATGACAGCCCCATCAAACCAATTTGTCCTTACCAATACAAATTTGAGCCAACAACATGTATTTCGACAAATCAATGTATAAATGAACAAATTTGAATGTATACAAACAAATATATAGTTGAAAAAACCGATAGATAAAAACCAATATATAGTTGAACAAACCAATATATACAAACCAATATATAGTTGAACAAACCAATATATACAAACCAATATATAGTTGAACAAACCAATATATAGTTGAACAAACCAATATATACTAAACCAATATATAGTTGAACAAACCAATATATACAAACCAATATATAGTTGAACAAACCAATATATAGTTGAACAAACCAATATATACAAACCAATATATAGTTAAACAAACCAATATATAGATGAAAAAACAAATATATAGTTGAACAAACCAATGTATCTAAACCAATATATAGTTAAACAAACCAATATATAGATAAAAACAATATATAGTTGAACAAACCAATGTATCTAAACCAATATATAGTTGAACAAACCAATGTATCTAAACCAATATATAGTTAAACAAACCAATATATAGTTGAACAAACCAATGTATCTAAACCAATATATAGTTAAACAAACCAATATATAGTTAAACAAACCAATATATAGTTAAACAAACCAATGTATCTAAACCAATATATAGTTAAACAAACCAATATATAGTTGAACAAACCAATGTATCTAAACCAATATATAGTTAAACAAACCAATATATAGTTAAACAAACCATTATATAGTTGAACAAACCAATATATAGTTGAACAAACCAATATATAGTTAAACAAACCAATATATCTAAACAAACCAATATATAGTTGAACAAACCAATGTATCTAAACCAATATATAGTTAAACAAACCAATATATAGTTGAACAAACCAATGTATCTAAACCAATATATAGTTAAACAAACCAATATATAGTTGAACAAACCAATATATAGTTAAACAAACCAATATATAGTTGAACAAACCAATATATAGTTGAACAAACCAATATATAGTTGAACAAACCAATATATAGTTGAACAAACCAATATATAGTTGAACAAACCAATGTATCTAAACCAATATATAGTTAAACAAACCAATGTATAGTTAAAGATACCAATATATAGTTGAGGAAACCATTGCATATTTGAGGAGCCCAATGTTTATTTGAACAAACCAGCGTATAAAGGAGCAAACCCATGTACACTTGATCACTTTGATGTATCTAAACCAATATATGTCTGGATAAACCAATGTATTATAAACCAATGTGTTTGTAGTTAAACCATACATTCAACCACTAAACTAATTCATATTCACATAATACACATGTATTATTTCCTGAACGGCTTGCCATAATAGAGACACACACACAAACACACACAGAGACTCACACACACACACACACACACACACACACACACACACACACACACACACACACACACACACACACACACACACACACACACACACACACACACACACACACACACACACACACACACATGTTGTGTTTCCATGTTTTATGGGGACATTCCATAGGCGTAATGCATTTTATACTGTACAAACCGTATTTTCTATCCCCTACACTGCCCCTGCCCCTAAACCTACCCATCACAGGAGACATGCTGCATTTTTACTTTTTCAAAAACATCACTTAGTGTGATTTATAAGATGTTTTCCTCATGGGGACCAAAAATGTCCCCACAAGGACAAAAATTTGGATATTCATCTTTGTGGGGACATTTTGTCCCCATACTGCACGGATTACCAGTCCACACACACACACACACACACAGAGACACACACACACACACACACACACACAGAGACACACACACAAACACAAACACACAGAGAGACACACACACACACACACACACAGAGAGACACACACAAACACACAGAGACACACACACACACACACACAGAGAGACACACATACACAGTTACGCACACACACAAACACACAGAGATAGCACACACACACACACACACACACACACAGAGACACACACACACACACACACACACACACACAAAACACACAGAGAGACACACAAACACACAGAGAGACACACACACACACACAGAGAGACACACACACACAGTTACGCTGTCACTTAGACTCTTATCATCTGAGATATGCTCAATATTTGGCAGAGCTGTTGTTGCCACTGGTCCATGATTATGTGCTTGTCTTTAGCTTCATCTCTAGAGCCACCATCAGCAGCGACTGTCCCACAGTATAACACATGTTTTGGTCAGTCTGCTTTTTCAGCTCTGGAAGGCTTTACCAACTCATTTAAAACTGGAGACTAACGGCAAAGCTTTTACAGAGCGCTTACAAACGGGTCAAAACTCCTCCATAACCTACCGCGGGTCACGGTCTGATAATTGGGCGGTGCTTTAGTTTATGTAGGCAAATTATTTTGAATATTATTGTTTTTTGTCCTTTTCTTATTTTTTCATTTTACTATTTATATTATCATTATTAATTTTAACTTTTTTATTTTTTATTATTATTACTAGCATTGTTACAGTTTTTTATTCGCTTTGGTGCTATTTTCACAAGTTAGGTGCAGTTTTTCAAAACTCTTCCAAACGGATCACAGCTAGTCATTCTTTCAATCCTGATCTCATAATCATTGATTATTGTAATATGTAATGAGAACATTTGGGTTAATCACTGACACACAACTGTATGATCTTCTTTCAGTTTAGTACTTTTATCAATCAGTTCATCCAACAGCAAACAATGCAAGATACATGTCTCAACTCTCATAGCTGAAATATTACAGTAACACAGGCGACAGATCCCTCATTACATAACGTATGTAATGTAATCCATAATGTTTGTAATAGTATCTATTCAGTGTGTTATCAAAGGTGTGATATAGTTATGACACAGCATGAGGTTCTGGGCTACAGAACTGCCAGTAAATGTTCTCACTGAACCGTGACTGAATCTGTACAGTAGCTGAGCTTGATCCGGCTGAGTTACAGTAATGCGGCTCTACACACTGTAATGTAAAATGCTATATTTCATACCATCTGTCTCCCTTCTTCTGATTTCTGATCAGATAAATTGCAAATATTTATATCTATTATAATATAACTGTATTTCCCCTTACACTAAACCTTCACAGAAAAAAATGTCTGCATTTTTACATTTTCAAAAAAACTCAATCTGTATGATTTATAAACTTGACCAAAAAATTGTAAACAAAGTAGAAACTGTCTATATAATCATTA